>SNQJ01S0132846.1:31636-43855 GCA_010110895.2 Picea sitchensis | reverse complement strand
TAAGCATATACAGTTGAGGTACCACTTCATACGATCCGCCTTGGAAGATGGACATTTGAAGTTGGAAAAGATACACACTAGCCAGAATACTGCAGACATGTTAACAAATGGAGTAACCAGAGAGAAACTAAGTTCCTGGTCAGTTTCAGTTGGTCTTCAAGAATGAATATGAAGATGAGAAATTTGCCAGGTCCATGAAGTTTCAGAGTCCAACATATACAACATGGGTGGAGTTGTTGAGATAACTCTCCAAGTGGGAGATTGTTGGTTGTGGAGCCTGATTATGTTACTGATTAAGAGGTCCTTGCTTTCAGCCATGTTTATACCCCATAAGTATGTACACTCTTCCATGCAGAGGAGTGCAGAGGGGGGGTACCCCCTCTGCGGGGTCCGGGGGGCCTATCCCCCCAGCTAGGGGGTTCGGGGGCGAAGCCACCGAAGGAAAAAATGCCTTGTAAATGTATATTGTAATTTCATTGTAAATCTGGACCATTCATTATAAGGTCACAGATCTAACAGTAGAAATTATGTTAGGGTTTTTTTCCCTAGAAGGAAACCCTCTGTTATGAGGGAAATATATTGCAACTATGCATTATGGCGAGTATTGTATTTTGAGAGAGGAGACTGTGAGAGAAAGAAGAGGAAGTTAAAGCGGGTTTTTCTATAGGTTGTATCCCTTCATTTGCTGGATAATAATAAAGGAAGGACCTGGCAATTTCTCTGGTGGACGTAGCCCACACTGGGTGAACCATGTAAATCTGTGTCTCTCTTGTATTGTGTATCTTCTGTGTTTTGTTTCCGCATTTGTTTTATTTTATTGGTCCGCGGTCCTATTTTTCTAAAATCCCCCATCAACAACATGAAACTGACACAAAGATGTAAGTTGGTGGATCAAATGAACATGGATTGACATAGGTATTGAAACAATATATTTGTGATGGTTGAGTCTTGAGGTAGATACTTCCCTTGAACACCGAGGCGCAACAACAGAAACATGACATGGACCAATGCATGATGATGCAATGGATACTGTGACTTTCGTCGGGTGACCCAAAGGAGTAAGAAAAATCAGAGGATTGGTTCAGTGCAGAGGTTCAACGGATTTAAAATGCGTGCAAAGAAAAAGTTTTGTGTTCAAGGGCGACCGTAAGAGTTACTAGTAATGTTCTCAAAAAATGCTTGGCTTGCTTCCTTCAATTTTTTCCCCCATCGAGATAGATGAGTACCTCTTTTTGATTTAACAAGCTCGAGGAGGGTAACACATGATCGATATAACTCACCTTTGGTAAGTCCCTCTTCCTTTGTTTAACGAACTGGAAGAAGTAAGGGTTCGGTCCCGTATGGGCCCTTCAATGTATGATTGTTTAACAAGTCCAAAGAATGTAAACTCAGTGATTTTTCATATTTAGAGTCTGAAAATGACTTAAAGACGACTCCAGGGTTGTCCTTTTTCGTAATGTTAGTCTCGTGAGGCCGAAAAAGAGATCAGTTATCACTCGAAAGACACCCTTTCAAACCTCTTAATGAGTGGGAAAGGAAGAAAGATCAAGTGGATTTCCTTTCCAGTGGAGTCGCCAATTTCTGTTACAGGTAAATCCTCCTTTGGATAAGTGGATTTCCTCTTGGATACTAGACTCCTATAACCAAGAGAGAAAGGTGCTAATGTGGACAATTCCATTCCTTTTAATGAAGCTAAACTATAAAAGGAATAAGAATAAATAAAGGTAAATACCTTTACCGACATTTTTCCTTGCTCGATCTAGGCTGATCTTGATCGCCAAGTTCTTCAGAAGGTCCTGAAATACAATGAGAAACAACAACGAAACATACTTCCTACTCTACCATGATTAGCTTCATAATACATCTATCAAAATAAACAAGTTTATGAATCATACACAAACTTAAAGGAAACATTCCAAGCACATATTTATATTAATGAAAACAAAGAAAAGTTCTTACAACCATAGATGTTGATGCAGAAGCTTCACCAATATCTCTTTGTCCAGACCCTTGCTCAAAAGTTCCACGATCAAAATGAATGTAACTTCACTGATATCTTCCTTATGAGATCATAAGTTTGATGCCTCTAAACTGCCATGTGCTTTTACCATGATAAGGCCTCCTTATATAATCTTGGAGAGACCCAACCACCTTAGAGATTGTTGGGATATGTTGAGGATCTTTCTCCTTTTGTTGTGGATCCTCCCTAAGATCCAACCTTGACCTCAGATTCAAATCCAATTGATTTCCAAGATGAAGGGGATTTTTCCCTGATTTTCCTCAACAACCCAAAATTTTCTCAAATAGGCCAGCGCTCCCCCAAAAGGGTGCACAGAGAGTTGCAATGCTCCCCCAAATGAGGGTACAAAGCGCTTGTGCTCCCTGACAATGGGCAGGGGAGTGATGCCCAAAATTCCTTCAAACAATCCCAATGCTCCCCCAGAATGGTGTCCTAAGTGTTGCAACGCTCCCCCAAAGAGGGGTAGGGAGTGTTGGCACTCCCTGACAGTGGGTAGGGGAACGTTGCCCTTCAAAAATAATTTTTAAGTGGTCTTCTCCATGGAAAATTCTTTGTACTCCTCATCAGATGATTTCTCCTTCTTAAAACAGTCTTTGAAGGTGTCTTAAGTGTCCTTATGATGTCGTTAGAGACATGACATAGGCAAGATGGTAGTATGATGTTTGCAACACTTGCAGCACTTGCGACCAAAATTGAGACACTTGAGAAACTTGTAACGATGACAATAGGTCATCATTGAAGTGAGTTATTTTGATGTGTAACACCTACACCATCGACTGGCTTCGCCAAGGAAGAGATCTCTGTGTCAGCTAATAGTGTCATCTACCCTATGACATCAAGCCTTTCAAAGATGAGGTATTGTGTGATATTTCTCCCCTTGAAGTTTGTGATGTTATTTTAGGACAACCATATTTGTGGAAGCGTCATGCTATGTACAAGCCTAGACCCCACCGTGTTATTATTACTTTGGGTAGACAATTATACATGATACTAGAGGTAGCACTGCCTACCACTATTTCTTTAATCTCTACTAAGCAATGCAGTAAGGTCATTTCATAGATTGGGAAGTTCGTCTTCTTTGTGATCTATGCTCACAGTAAGCAGAAGGTCCCTGCCAAATTCGTGGCCTCTACACAAAGCCTCTCTTTGCAATAGAAGCATGTGAACGGGATCGTGGAAGAATACAAAAACATATTCTCCTCACCCCCCGAGGTACCAACGCAATGCCAATTCAACCATCCAATTGATCTAACCCTAGTGCACCTCTACCTAATGGACTAGTCTATCATCGCTTGCTTATGGAAAATGATGAAATCAGGCGTCAGATCCAAGAGATTCTTAAAAAGGGGAACATCAAACCCAACTCTTCCCCTTGCGAAAGCACGATTGTATTGGTGCAGAAGAAGGATGATACTTGGTGACTCTGTATTGATTATAGATCCTTAAACAAAATCATAGTCAGGAACTAGTACCTAATTCCCAAGATTGATGACCTTGTTGACCAATTCAAGGGGGAAAAGTTATTCAACGAGATTGACCTAAAGTCTGGATACCACTAGGTTCCCATAAAACCAACTGATGTATAGAAGACAACCTTCAAATATAAAGAAGGTCTCTTTGAATCGTTGGTCATTCCCTTTGGCTTAACCAATGCACCAACCAATTTCATGAGGTTGATGGATGATGTATTGAGACCCTTCACCAACTCTTTAGTGGTGGCATATTTGGATGACATCCTCATATTCAGTAGAACTTGGGAGGATCACATGCAACATATTCAACAAGTTCCGAGCACTCTGCGACAACAAAACATGTATGCCAACTTGGAAAAATGCTATTTTGGCATGAAGAATGTCCAATAATTGGGCTACATTGTTGATGAGCATGGGGTATATGTTTATTTAGCTAAGATCCAAGTCATCTGTGATTGGCCAACCCTGACCACACTAACTGATATTCAGAGCTTCTTGGGACTGGCCAACTTCTAATGACGGTTCGTTTTGGGATTCTCCCATATTTCATGGGCCCTCAGCTAGGTGACCAAGGGTGGTGGCAGGGTAAATTTAGTGTGGGGGAAGGAACAACAACGAGCATTCAATGATCTAAAACATTGCTTGTTCTTAGCTCCAATACTCTCCTTGTCCGATCCACAACAAATGTTCGAGATTGAGAGTGATGCATCTGACTATGTTGTAGTCGTAGTTCTCACTTAGCACAATCATTTGGTGGAATGCCATAGTGAGAAAATCTCAGATACTGTCCGGAAATACCCCACCTATAACAAGGAAATGTATTCCATTGTACAAGCATGTCATTAATGGAAACATTACATTATGGGAAAGGAGACGATCATTAAAACTGATCACAAGCCTCTATAGTTCATACAAACAAAGGGGAAATTGTAGAACGACCACCATCAGAAGTGGTCCACCTACCTGTAGTAGTTCCATATCAACATCAAGTATAAGACCAGGATCTCAAATCGTGTCACTGACTGCCTTAGTCAACTTCCCATGGTTTCACTCACCACTGTTCTCCATTCCTGTGGACATGAGACATCTGAGTGGCCCTAACTTTATCAAGAAGATTCAAAATTCTCCGCCACCTATCAAATATTGGGTACAAGCAAGAATATCACCAATTTTCACATTCAGGATGTACTATCAGGCCATCTGGTCCATCTTTGTGTTCCTACAAATAAGCGTGAAAAATTTATTTGGGAAGCCCACTACAGTCGGATGGCAGGACATTTTGGCATGGAGAAAACTATTGTTGTTCTTCAGAAACATTTTTATTGGCCAAACATTCGACAAGACGTCAACAAGTATATCAGATCTTGCACTTCCTATGCCATTTCCAAGCCAACCATCAAGAAGCAAGGATTATACACCCCTCTTCCTACTCCTGATAAGCCATGGGAATCCATCTCAATTTATTACATGTGTGACCTTTCATCCACCAAGCAAGGCAATGACTGTGTATTTGTGGTCGTTGATCGGTTTTTGAAGATGGCCATTCTCACAACCTACAAGAAGAATATCACAACGACAAATACTGTCATTCTCTTATTTGAACGAGTGTGGGTCCATTTTGGGATACCACAGACCGTCATCTCCGATCGGGACAACAGGTTCCTCAACACATTTTGGTCCAGTCTTTGGTCGTTGTTGGACACCAATCCAACTAAATCAAATTCTTTCCACCCCCAAATAGATGGCCAAATAGAGGTTGTCAATCAGATTATCGTGCACATCCTTAGCATGTAAAACTCTAAGAATCCACGTACATGGGATGAGAGTCTCCCCTATGTTCAACATAGTTAAAACAAGGATCTCCATAGCTCCACCGGTAATAGCCCGTTTCATGTGGGTTTGGGTTTCCAACCCTTAGGTCCCATTGATGTTGCACTATTTCTTACCGCCACATAGATAGACTCTTCCCATGTTCATTATAAGACCTACAAATACATCAAATTCATTGATCGGATTCAACACATCCGCCAACATGTCCAAGAGATTTTGCATAAATCCAATGCTAAGTACAAGAAATGCCATGATCAACACAGGGTACCACACCATATTCAAGTTGGAGACAAAGTCTGGTTACATTTTCAAAAAGAGCGTCTTACATGGCCCCATTGAAAGCTCCACCCAGTTCTCTATGGGCCTTACACTATCACCAAGGGTGTGGGTATCAATGCTTTTGAGCTCAAGACTCCACCCTTCCTTAGCCTATACCCAGTGTTCAATGTAGACCTCCTTAGGCCATATTTTCCACCATTATTAGACACCTCCAAGATTGCAGAACAACTGACACAAACAGAGATAAACCTTGACATCATGGAACAAGCATCCACTGATCAGATAGTGGAAACACAGGTCAAGGGAACTTGCCAAAAAAGGATCCATCTTTACCGGGTTTCCAAGGAACGACAAATCCTACACAAAGGAAAGTGGCTCACCCAGGGAAAAATATAGCAGAAGTTTCCTCACCTGATGGGGGAACTCAACGCAATGGACACCATTGCCTCATAAGGGGGGAGGATTGATCCAGGTGGATAGTGGTGGCCACTCACCTATTCCTACTGGCTCCTCTTGTCCGTTTTTAGTTCAACATGTTTTTTTGTACTTATTGTAATTGTGGGTTCTACACTTCTGGGTATGTCTGAGGCCCTACACATATTTCAACTAACTACTAGTGTCCTCTCACCTAATCCAACTAGCTTGTTTTATATGTTTTCATGTCAACACATCTTGTTGTACTTCCAAGGCTGTTTTGGAGCCCTACACAATTTTCTTTTTACTTGTCACAAAAAAATTGTAGACGGAGTTAGAGGTTGATGGCATAATGTGTATTTCTCTGAAATACCTTTCCAACAAGCTATCACACACCTAAAACGAAGGTCGCATGCAAACGTTACGACCCTAGGAAGTTGAAGTGCCAAGTTACCCATAGGGTTCCACATGACTTTTGGTGTTTCACCTCCTAGGGTTAGGTTTTTGGATGTCTAGGGTTTTGGCATTGATGAGTAATATAAAAAATGCCTCTCGAGCCTCATTGTAATCTTTCTTCTTAGACGGATGCACGTAGCAGGAACTTCTCTTCTCAGAGATAACTACCACCATTTGATCAAGTGTTTCAGTTCTATAGTTTTACAATTTCAACCTATTTAGTTTATTCAATAGAAGATATTGTTCATTGGATATCTGTGTTTTTCTTCATATCTTTGTGTTTATTGTATTCAATCTATTAATCAGTTCATTATGCTCCTAAATCCAGATAAAATTTCTTCATTGTTCTTCAGTGTGATCAAGTTCTTTGTTATTTGGTAGCTATTTTTATGTGTGTGGATCAATGTTTTGCTCAACGAGGTTGAGTTTTCCATTGGGGGGTGATTTTATTTGTGTGGGATAAGTTATTCATGCTAAGAGGGTGGATTTTCTCTTGAATTTGGGTTGTTCATCTTCAGTGGGGGGTGAGTTAATAAAGGGGGGGATCGATTTATTTGGAAAAATAACATTATCTACTCTGTTGGGCATGTTTTTGTTACAGGAAGACTGTTTTCTTCAACATAGAGACATTCTTTCTCTATTTGGGGCTGATTTTAATCCTTGTGGACTGATATTAAATAAAAAAATGGTCGATTTTACCATATGGGAACAAGTATTGGTTGTGGGGGTTGTGTGCATTGACAAAGGACAATTATTTATTGTTGGGAGCAATTTAGAGGATGTAAAGAGGGCATTTTCCAGTGTTGTCACATACATCCTGATCAAAAGTGTTGGTGTTGATATATTTATGTGATTTTGTGGCCAAATATTATCTGACTACAGATCTTCTACCGATTGTGGAGTTGTTGTTTCATATTTCCACCTACAATATTGATTACCTCAACTTATTTCATTTGTACTGGAGAAAAATCTCTTGCTTGTTGAGTTAAATATTGTTGGTTTCACTTGCTGGGAGGGGATGTCTACCTTGTGGGTCTACTTGGTACTTTTCTAGAGTTGTTGAGCACCTACATCACTCTATTCCCTTATTATTAATGACTTGTTCCAAATCTATGTATGAGGTCAGATTTGTTAAATTTATATGAGCTCTGTGGGTTTGTTGTTGTGTACTAGTCTAGTTTAAATTAGCAATAAAGATATCATACCAATGGTGTTTTCATTGTTGTCATAACAATTATAGATTAGTTTTTTGTTCATTGTATCTTTATTGTGGCATAAACACGTGTATACCAACCATTTGAAAAAATAATTATGAGTAGAATGCTCAGAAATTGTTTGTAAAAAGTTATAAATGAATTATGTGCAAAGTTTCTGAGGAAAAACATATAAGCTAAACCCACTATAAACCTCAAGATCCTATCCTATCCCAACTGGGACATTGCAGTGGTATCATAGTTGTGCATCCTGCTAGTCCGAGGGATTATTAATGTTTGCAAATAAGTCATCAATTGTAATTTAGTATCAAGGTGCATTCAATTGTTAAGGGATGGAGTCAAATCAGAAGTTCATGGTAGAGTTTTTACATGCATGTTAGGAATATGCGAAAAATCTAACCACAGAGCCTCTAGAGTGGTTGAAGCCGCACTTATTAGTGGGGAAGAAGAGAAAATGATCCAAATCTAGAGAGGTTGATGAAGCCAAAAACTCACCATAGTTGAACTTGTTGATGACAAAATCACATTCACATACGAAGGAGCATGCTTCTTGCCATTGTAACAAATGAATTTGATTTTTTTATTGATAATAGTTTGTTAAATTAAATTAACTTAATTATTAAAATAAATACGGAAATGCAAGACCTCATCTGGATGGATGGATCATGTGCGGGATGCCTGATATTGAATAATGCCATGTCCCCATTTTTGAATTCCATTATTATGCTTTTAGAGTAACTTCAATAGTCTTGAGTCAGCAAGGTCATAGGGGTGAGACTAGGTCATCAGTGAGCCCATAAGGTTTGGAGGAATTTTATGGGGCCCAGCTTAGTTTATTTACCATTATTCACCATTGGGATCATTTCCACACAACTTGTTCTTGGTTTCGTTGCATTCTGATGATTCCCGTAAAATAGGATTATTATTGGGCATATTTTAATTAATTACACTAAATGTATTATTTGGAGTTTTTTTATTGGAGAAATACCTTAGTGTAATAGCTCGTTGCAACCAGGGAGAAAATATCTACAAGATGGGATGATGAAAAGTGAATTTCAGTGGCCGGAGAAGTCATAAAGGTGAATTAATCACTTTTTGGAGTAAAAAGGGTCATTAAATTAATAAAGTGATTTCATGAGAAAATATTAAAGATGAATTAAAAGTCACTTGAGAGGAAAATGGTGAAAGGGGGGTATAAAAGAGAGATCAAGGCTCATATTCCCCCATTATGTTGATGATTATTTTGATATTGATTTGGAGAGAACTCTTCTGGATTTAGCTCTTGGGACGAAAACCCTAAAGAGTTTGGAAGATTGGTTTTGGTGGTGAGACCATCCACCCTAGCTGGTCAAAGAGGAGAAATCACTCAAATTTTGATCCTGGTGGATAGTGGTGGCCACCCATCTATTCCAACTGGCTACTCTTGTCAATTTTTAGTTCAACACATTCTTCTGTACTTATTTGTAATTGTGGGTTCTACACTTTTGGGGTTGTCTGAGGCCCTACACATATTCTAGGTGGATACTGGTGGCCTCTCACCTAATCCAACTGACTTATTTTATATGTTTTCATTTCATCACATCTTGTTGTACTTCCAGGGCCGTTTTGGAGCCCTAAACAATGTTTTTTTTGGATTGCCACAGTCAAACTATAGACAGAGTTATGGTTTGACAACATAATGTGTAGTTATCTGAAAGACCTTTCCAACGGGCTACCACACACCTAAAATAGAGGTCGTATGAAAATGTTACGACCTCGATAAGTTGAGGTACCAACTTACCCATAGGGGCCCACATGATGTTTGGAATTTCACCTCCTAGGGTTAGGTTTTTGGATGTCTAGGGTTTTGGCATTCATGAGTAATATAAAAAAGGTCTCTGGGGCCTCATTGTAATCACTATGCTCAGATGGATGCGCGTAGCAGCCACATCTCTTCTTAGAGATAGCTACCACCATTCGAGTAAGTGTTTCAGTTATGTAGTTTTACAACTCAACCTATTTCATTTATTCAATAGAAGATATTTCTCACTAGATATATGTTTTGTTCTTCATATCTCTGTGTTTATTCTATTTAGTCCATTAATCTATTCATTTCGCTCCTAAATCCGGATCAGTGGTATTAGAGCGGTGTGATCTTCATTTTTTTTTTCGTGCATGTCCCCGACAAGATCTGGGTATAAGAAGTTGGGACTCGAACCAATCGATTCGTTGCAATATCGGTCATGTCGCGCTCGACAAAAACCCATGGGAAACAAAAAGAAGGATGATGGAGCATTAGATCATTTTAAAATGTTTCTCAAGAAATCCCTTGCATGACAAAGGAACGAAATGATGGACAAATTTGTGTAGATCCTTCGACGAATTCCCACAGAAGAAGCATATTCATCAAGAGGCCATGCAACCCCCTTCAAGTTACAGGTAAACTTTGAGATTCCATTATTTAAAGGATTGATATATGCAAATGTTGTAGATAAATGGTTGAATCTGCTCGAAGGGTATTTTTTGGTCCACAATTTTTCTGATAGGGAAAATATTACTTTTTCACTCCTCAAGGTCATCCCCCATGTTAAGGACTGGTGGGACACTTACTCTGAGAAAAGGGCCATAAAGGAATCTGCAATATTTTTGGTTTCCCCTACATGGAATTCCTTTTGGGATTCCATTAAATAACAATACTACCCTGTTGGAAGCTACGAGGACCAGTACACCATATGGACCACCTCGCGTCTCTCCATGATTATATAAAGAGGCCTCCTCATGGTGAAAAATATATGGAGATTGAGAGAGATACGTAACTTATGATCTCATGAGAAATGGTATAATATAGAGACATTGTGAAGCATCAAACTTATGATCTCATAAGGGAGATATCATTGAAGCATCAACATTCTGTGTGTGGATTATTTGAGCAAGGGTCTAGATAAAGAGAGCTTGGTGAAGCTGTTGCACCTACATCCATGGCTATAAGCATCTCACTTTGTTTTCATTAATATAAATCTATGCTTGGCATGTTTTCTTTAAATTTTGTGTACATTTCATGAACTTGTTTATTTGATAGATCCATTATGAAGCTAATCATGGTAGAGTAGGAAGTATCATTGTTATTGCTCATTCTATTGCAGGACCTTATGAAGAACTTGGAGATGAAGATCAGCCTGGATCAAGGAAGGAAAAACGTCGGTAAAAAGGTATTTACCCTTCTTCCTTCTTCTTCTTTGAATAGTTTAGCTTCATGAAAAGGAAATTTAGTGTCCATAATATCACTTTTCTATCTTGGTCATAGGGGTCTAGTATTCAAGAGGAAATCCACTTTTCCGTAGGGGGATTATCTTGTAACAAAAATTGGCGACTCCACTAGGGAGGAACTTTGATTTTTGTTTCCTTTCCTAGTTCTTGTTTTGGACTTTTATCATTATTTGAACTTATCCATGTTGTGTCTCCGATCCTTAGATGTGTTGTTGGCTCTTGGATTCATCTTACACACTGAATTTTTGCATTTTTCTTGAGTTGTTGTTGTTGTTTTTTTTTTTTTTCTCGTGGGCAAAATTTTGAGTTCTGAGAGGCCAACACTCCCCTGCCTTTACCACCAGGGCATTGGCACTCCCTTATAGGATCCCACTGTTGTTGGGGAAAATCACCCTACAGACTAGCAAATAGAGTTCAGACATTGCATGCAGATATGACCGAAGAGAAATTACTTTCTTCCTTCATCCCTAGATTTAAATCCCCTTTTCTTAGTAAATGCATGGAAAGATCAACCTACCTCGTTCCCAACGTTTGATGTCAATCCTCCGTTGTGCTTGATTACTTGTTCACAATCCTCCTTCTAAAGCTGACCTGCATCCAAGACAAGCAACAACTATGCATGCATACTTCTTATATACTAACAGGTTAGAAATCTAAACATATACCAATCAAACTGTAAAAATTTCATGAATTAGGACAGGAAAAACATTCTCTTTATTACTTAGAATGAGTCAACTTACAAAATCTGAGACCGACCACCGCTCCTCGAACCTGATCCTGGGCTCCTCTTCTTCTGTCCTTCAACTGCTTTGCTTTGAATCTCCTTTGGCACGAGGAAAGGCTAAAGGGTTGGGACAATGGGAATACGTAAATGGGAAGAGTTTCTTTGCTATATTTTTCCTCCTCAAAATGGGACCCCTACCCCTTCTTTTATAGGCTAGAAGGAGCTAGGTATTTGGACAAACCCTCGGCCATGCATGGCCGAGAGTTTCAATTAACTCACCCATAGATTTTTGTTTCATCGACAACTTTCTTTTTTTCATTCTTTTTTCGGTCCACGCAGGCTGTTTTGGGTCAGCCAGCGTGTACATGTGTGCAGTAATGAATTAGGGCGTGTGAGCCTTTATACAAGAGGATTTTCAAAGAGTTGTTCAGCAGTGTTTTCACAAACAAGGGATATGAGTTGGCCTGATGCCAGGTAAGCATGTGTGGTGCAATTTAGGGTTATAACAGATGCCCCCTAATGTGTGAGGTCAGAAGAGCATCTGATGGCCGAAATACATTACCA
>SNQJ01S0132846.1:3569-18105 GCA_010110895.2 Picea sitchensis | reverse complement strand
CCCGGACCCCGCAGAGGGGGTAACCCCCCTCTGCACTCCCCCGCGTGGAAGAGTGTACATACTTCTGGGGTGTAAGTAATTCATGGGGTATAAACACAGCTGAAAGCAAGGACCTCTAAATCAGGAAGATAATTAGGCTCCACATCCAACAGTAGCAACCATATCTTGCATAGCATAAGTCCAAATCCATCCTAACAAGAGGTTATAGTCGAGGGGAGCATCGACTACCTCTACTTTGACACACACGGTCTTCCGTCCTAACTGGACGGGGAAAGAAGGAACGATACCATGTGGTCGGAATGACTGATCGTCGAAATAAGTGAGGAGAGTAGGTGATGGAGACAAAACGGGTTGGCCAATGCCCTTCCAACATGCCAACAACATAACGCATGTCGAGGCGCCCTCATCGACCACCGTGTGGAAAATATTCTGAGTAAAAGTTTTTGTGGGATAAGCCACTACTATCTGAAACGCTACGTGGTAAGGCAGATGAGGTTTTAAGTTGGTTGTATCTAACATGATGGTACCCGGATTACAAGTTTCAGTAGATCCCAAAGCGGTTAACAAGGCTTTCCTTTGAGCAGGGCAGCTTTGGAGGACCTCCAAAGAAGATTTCGCACAAGGGGTTTGTGATAAATCTTCCACCACAGAGTAGTTCTGGGTGGCCCTTGCGTTTGGGTTATGAGAAGCTTTTTTAAATGCACCTTTTGGAATGCATGTCATCGTTTCTCCCAACGTCTTCTCAATCTGTAGAGGAAGAGATGGGAGATCAGCTTCTTTACCCTTCTCAGAAGCGCTCGACTTACTATAATCGTTTGCTCTAGTCGATATGAAAGCATCACCCCTAAACATATATATGTTCGCGGATGCGGGGTTGTTCGGAGGCGGGCAGGTTTCTTGGCTGCCCCCTTCCGTGCTTGCAGAGGCTTGAGTTATATTTTGCCAATGTTGAAATGGATTAGTCAACACTGCCTGTTGTTGCTGTGTGACAAACTTTTGGGCCTCTACAAGTCGAGGACATAGATGGGTCGGTTGGTCTTCCGCGCACAAGTTGCATGGATAGCTCGCCTTCTGTTTTTCAGTGTTGTCCCTGCCAGCATTATCGTTGGGTTTATTTTCCCCCTTACCCTTCTTTCATTTTTTTTTCTTCCTTTCAGGCTGTTGGGTGTCCTTTGGGTTAGTCGACTGCACTGTGTGTACTTCCGACGTTTTGGTAGGGGGAGCATCCAAAGAAGTAGTTTGGCTGGCCGCTGCGTGTTGTATAGATAACTGCTCAACGAGATTTGTTTGTGCTAAACCAACAATACCATCGGCATGTGGTCCAACTCTCTGTCTAGTTTTATCTAGTATTGAATGTGGTGGATCTGGAAAGATGTTGTATAATAAACTGGATTGAGAATAGATGAGCTCAAACTGTTGAGCCCTCATGATGTCATCTTCTTCGGAGAAAACTTTGGATGTTGCGACATCTTTGGATAACTGCAGGACCAAAGACTTAAGGAACCACTCAAGCATGAATGCTGGTGGGACTGGTACTTTGATTAAACTCTTCGGGTGTCTCCATTCTCGGATGTGATCAGAGATATGGTCCGTTGTTGTCTGTTCAAAATTAGTGAGCAACTCTGTGCCAACGTCGTATCTCACAGGTAACTGGAAATGGTTCAGGAAAGCCATCACCATTTCTCCAAAAGAAGAGTATCTTAAGCGATCGAGCTCAATGTACCATTTCGCAGCACTCACAATGAGAGTACATTGAAACAATCGCAACTGTACGGAGTCATCTTTCAATGAGTTAGATGAGCACCAAATACGGAAGGTAGTCACATGATCTTCTGGATCTTCGTTAGGCTTGGATTCAAACTTTGGAATGTCCGAAGGCAACTTCGTCGGCATAGGAGGCCAACACGGATCATGACAAATAGGGTCATTCAACAACCTTGTCAAATCTGGCAAGTGTAAAGTCGCTAGGAACGGTAGTTTGGGTTGCTGCTGATAACCTGGGAAAAAGGGACTTGGAGTTTGACTGGCACCAAGTTGCCAGGAAAAGTTTGGTTGCTGGTTCGGATTCTGGTAGAAACCATGGCCCTGGCCAGCATACGGATTTTGCATATGTGGAGACATCATCGGCTGATTTCCCAAATAGGACATAGATTGCTGGGCATGCATTGTATTCGAAGGACTTTGGGAAGGATTACCCCATACCGGTCCCGTGGGGATATGCATAGTAGTTTGTTCGGGGTTTCATTGATTGTGGAAATAATTACCCTAGATCGACATTCTGGATGAGGGAACAGATCCCTGTCGTGAATTCCAAGGTCCTGCTAAGTTTTCCCCCTGTGCAGGAATAGTACCCTACATAAGAGTAGATTGCCCAAAAATGGGGTTGCCCCCAGTTGGGAAAGAGGCTGATGAGAAGGTGTTGTTACCAAACGTTACATTCCAAGAAAACGGTGTCAAACCTACCGGCATACTATTCGAAGGTGGTCCTTGAATCCCCGCTCTAAATAAACTATTATGTGTACCTTGCTCGACGGATTGCTGATGTGAGCCACCGAGTGAAGGGGACGAAGGAGGGATATAACCTCCTCCATAGGGAAAAATGTTAAAAGGGACAGGAGTGCCCCCCATGTGACCTTGCAGAGGAGCACTAGAGCTCCCTGCCCCCAAACCCAAAGTCTGTAAAGTGGAGTATGAAAGTATAGGACTTGTACCCGAACTAGGCATCCCGTATGAGAACGGAGGGCCTGTCGCACTTGGTGTGAAAGGGGTTGTGGCTGCCGCCAAAGAAGGGATCAGACCACTGTGCGAAGTAGTTGCGGTCGAGACCATGGTGGCTCGGACTGCCGATGGTGGTTTAGGAGATGAAATTTATCCTGTGGTGAAAACCGTGGTGGGAATTGAAGAATTCCCAGAAGGAGTAACAACATTTGTTTTCATTGCTGTGTGCAACACTGTATGGCGCTCGTGAAATTGAATTGGTACAATAAAAGGTGCCAAGAAATCAGTGGTTGGGGTTTCAACCAGGCCAAGAGTGGTTGCTTCAAGGTCCAAAATGGTCGATTCCTCCGAGGGTTGTTTGGGCATAATGGTTTGTAACCCAGTCGCTTCAAAAGTCCAGTGTAACCGACAGTAGGGAAAGAAGCCTTCTTGACCGACAAAGCTCGGGATCCTCCACTGTACGAGAAGATCCAAGACACTATAAGGTAGTCTAAACGTTCAAAAGTAACACACACTAAAAAAAAAGTCCCTAAAAGATAAGACAAGCAAACACTAAATTAATTGGAAGAACAGTTACAACAACCAACACTAGAGCAACTTACCGGTGCAAGTGCAACTCGAACATGGAAGCACCCTCCGGGTATACTCTGCAAAGCGTGGCTCGATGTCTATCCTAGGTACCGTGGTATACCCCTGCAGTCACCTGTGTATATCCCTAAAAAGATTGGAAACTAGGTTGCTAGCGCGCGAACAGTCACCAGGCGGGTACAGTCGAAAGTCGGGTAGACCACAATGAGCAGGGTATCGAGCACGAAACCTGTCAAGGGTATCGAGAGAAAATGTTCCGGAAGACAACTGAGGACCTCTAACGGATTCGAGACCCACGAAGCCCCGTGGAAAATGAAAACGACGGAATCCTAAAACAAGCCCTCTATATGTGTTCTCCAGTACGATTGGTCTAGCTTTGGAGGGGTTATCTCCGCTACCTTTCCGCACGCGACCTTGTGTTTAGCCCCNTAAGACAAGCAAACACTAAATTAATTGGAAGAACAGTTACAACAACCAACACTAGAGCAACTTACCGGTGCAAGTGCAACTCGAACATGGAAGCACCCTCCGGGTATACTCTGCAAAGCGTGGCTCGATGTCTATCCTAGGTACCGTGGTATACCCCTGCAGTCACCTGTGTATATCCCTAAAAAGATTGGAAACTAGGTTGCTAGCGCGCGAACAGTCACCAGGCGGGTACAGTCGAAAGTCGGGTAGACCACAATGAGCAGGGTATCGAGCACGAAACCTGTCAAGGGTATCGAGAGAAAATGTTCCGGAAGACAACTGAGGACCTCTAACGGATTCGAGACCCACGAAGCCCCGTGGAAAATGAAAACGACGGAATCCTAAAACAAGCCCTCTATATGTGTTCTCCAGTACGATTGGTCTAGCTTTGGAGGGGTTATCTCCGCTACCTTTCCGCACGCGACCTTGTGTTTAGCCCCNTCTCCAACCTAATCCAAGGCCCTAGTCCTGAACTAGTCAGTGAACCCTACAAACATAAAGGTCTAGTAGAATTTAAATTTAGCGTTACGTTTATGGATTTGTATTACGTCAAGGGGTATGAGGGTGAAACTGATGATGTGTAAAAGACGAAAGCCAAAAATGAATGAAAAAGATGGAAACAAAACTTTTACTGAATGCAAAATTTCAACAACTTTTCAAAAGAAATATTTTTAATTTTTCTAAGATTTTGGACAACAAACTCAAAGGATTTTCACTCGACTATGAGCTACTTATGATCTAAGTGAACTGCAAAAACTTATTAAATAAAATACTTTTCTCTGGCTAATGATGCAGAAACACACTCTTCAACCAAACAAGAAAAATGAAAAAGAGATTTTTATTTTATTTTAAATGCTAGTAAAGCACGGAAGGAAAAATATCGACAAGCAAAAACCAAGAAAAACAATTCTGGCCTAATCGCAGATCTCAAAAAATCAGATTAAAGAAAAATCACACACTAGCAATTTTAAAAGAAAATGACTGTCACACTTGTCTAAAAACCGTGAAAATTCTTTTATTTTTCTGACAACTTTTTAAATGAAAAAAAGCAAGCTAAGGGTAAGATTAATCTTAAGCTACTGACAGCTCATATAGAGATTCAAACACCTGAGAAGAATAATTATTATCAAGGGAAAGGATGGATGCCTTACCCTCAACAACAAGTATCCTGTACAAGCACGCGACTGTCACTTTTACAGAACACATGAGAACGCGTGTTGAATAGAGACAAAGGGTGTGTACACGTGGTCTGACCTTGTACAGGCCGCGTGTATATCTAAACTCTGAGAAAAAATGAAAACAGATCGACCAAACCAGGAAGAGACCACTGATATTGATAACTAGGATCCCTTGAAGGCTTGGACACTCTTTCTAACAGAAAAACAAATAACGCAAGGAAAAAAAATGATAAGGTGAAAACAATCTGAGATAGGACTGCTAGCAAACAAGACTCAGACAGAATTACAGAAAACCCCCTGAGAATGTGTGATTCTGACAGGGAAGAGGATGACTGCCTCTGAAGTTCTTTGAACTCTACATGCTACTGCTACTTGTACAAGTAGCATTCACATGTAGGATGTAAGAGGGTAGGGCGCAGGTACACGTGTGCATACCTTGTGCAGGCTGAATGTACCTCTATGGGTCCCAAGAAACACAGTCAAGAAAAATACAGGGAAAGATGGTATGGAAAACTAGACTCCTTGCTAGCTTAGACCTTACAAAAATTAAAAGAAAAAATAGGCAAGAAAAACTAGTCTGTAAAACTACCCAAAAACTCAATAAAATTCCAGGAACCCTAGAGAGTTTCCCCAGTATGGTCGCCAATTCTGTTGTTGGGGAAAATCACCCTATGGACTAGCAAATAGAGTTCATACTTTGCATGCAGATATGACCGAAGAGAAATTACTTTCTTCCTTCATCCCTAGATTTAAATTCCCTTTTCTTAGTAAATGCATGGAAAGATCAACCTACCTCATTCCCGATGTTTGATGTCGATCCTCCTTTGTGCTTGATTACTTGTTCGCAATCCTCCTTCCAAAGCTGACCTGCATCCAAGACAAGCAACAACTATGCATGCATACTACTTATATACTAACGGGTTAGAAATCCAAACATATACTAATAAAACTGTAAAAAGTTCATGAATTGGGACGGGAAAAACATTCTCTTTATTACTTAGAATGAGTCAACTCACAAAAGTTGAGACCGACCACTGCTCCTCGAACCTGATACTGGGCTCCTCTTCTTCTGTCCTTCAACTGCTTTTCTTTGAATCTCCTTTGGCACGAGGAAAGGCTAAAGGGTTGGGACAATGGGAATATGTAAATGGGCAGAGTTTCTTTGCTATATTTTTCCTCCTCCAAATGGGACCCCCTACCCCTTCTTTTATAGGCTAGAAGGAGATAGGTATTTGGACAAACCCTCGGCCATGCATGGCCGAGAGTTCCAGTTAACTCACCCATAGCTTTTTGTTCCATCGACAACTTTTATTTTTTCATGCTTTTGTCGGTCCATGCGGGCTGTTTTGGGTCAGCCAGCATGTACACGTGTGCAATAATGGATTAGGGCACGTGAGCCTTTTTACAAGAGGATTTTCAAAGAGTTGTTCAGTAGTGTTTTGGCAAAGAAGGGATATGAGTTGGCCTGATGCCAGGTAAGCATGTGTGGTGCAATTTAGGGTTATAACACCTACTGAGCGTTGTAATGCTCTGTTACCCTTGACACCAGAGCGCTGCCCCTTTTTCTACAAAAATCTTCTTGGGAGTATTTTTTCTCAGTCTTCGTTTTGCTGATTCATCTGCTCATGGTTTATGCTATCTTAGTGTGTCCTTGTTTAGCCTCCAATTAATTGATTTCTAAGGATTAATGATGTTTTGTTTGGATTTTTGACATCTATTTTTGTCACTCTTCTTCCCTGAGATTTGGAGTCGATCTACTGCTTTCTCACTTATCTGATTGATCGAAAGCTGTTGTAAGGAAATTCAAAGATCTTTTCACTATTTCATTTTGATCTTTGAGGTATTTTATCCAAGCATTTCCTCCTGTCTAGATTTGGTTTTCTTTTGTCTTGTTTGAACACAACAAGGGTGTGTTTTTGTTTATGCAATTTTTTCTTTCGGGTTGCTTAAATCTCACAGATCTTGAAGTTTTATTAAGATAGGAAGCTTTACATCAAATTGAGTATCAATCACATATAAACATTTTAGCATTGTAATGGATTTTTGATTGAGGACTATTGTATGAGGTCATTGTATATTAGTGTTTGAAAGTGAAAGGAAAACCCTTCTCCTTCCCTTAAATAGAAATTCATTGAAAGAAAAGATTGCTTATCATTTCTTATGCATGTTTTGGGAATCGAGTCATGATATCAACAATTTTCACTCTCATACACCTCTGAGTAAACAACAGCCTTAAAATCAAGCACTTAACTAAAATTCATCAGACATTTTTACATTTTCTGTTAGCAAACCTACATTAGCTTAAGGTGTAGGGATTTGGAATAGGTTGAAAGGATAACTTTCCAAAGTTGTCAAACAAACATTAGCATCTTGCGATAGGGAGAGAAAATCCAATTGTCATATAGGATTTCTGGGATCCCCCTCTCACACATGGGTCACGCACGAGGTCACGTTCGGGAGAGTTACAATGATTATCCCTCCGTGGTTCAACCATTCATAGTAGTCAGATCGTATATTGGGGGTTCTTCTTGAGGTTCAACTATCTTCATTTGGTCTTGGTGCTTCGTGAATTCTGAATCCGTTCGGGGTCCTCTGGAGTTCTACCGGTCCATTTGTCCTCATTTCTCTCGAAGGATTTCATACTTGTTATCCTGCCCATACGTTCGGACTGGACTGTTGACTGTACCCACCCAGGGGATAACTGCGAATTGGTGACCTTAGTAGCCATAATCTTTAGGGTCTTACATGAGGTGACGGTGAAGGGAAGTCTCAATGTACCTGGAACAGACGTTGGTCAAATTCACTCGGGCTCCTTAGAGGGAAAATCCACATTTACTGCGTGGAAGCTTGCACCAAGGCGTAATTCCATTAAGCAGGTCGTCACCGTAACTTTTCCACCCACTCTATCTCAGCCCCTTCTTACTTTTTTCCCGCGATGTTGGATTTCATCATTAACTAGTGTGCTCCTTGTGAGAAAGTTTTGTTTGCTTGCTTGCTTACTAGATTTTTAGCGTGTGTTGTTTGTTCTCCCTAGCAAAATGTAGGTTGGATTTTTATTTTTATGGCGTCAGTTCCCAGAATGACCAATGAAAGAACCCCTTTTCTAGGGGAACCCTTTGTTTTTCCTTCTTATAGAAATGTTGATCCTCCTTACATAGCTACTTTGAGCCTTCCAGGTCTCACAATTGGATTACCGATATGGTTGGTTTCCACTCAGGTAATCTCAAATGTAGCAAGTGCTTCAGATGTAATCACACCACCCACACATCAACCTCATGTCAACCTTTCTCCTTCTTCGCTCGTCAGGTCTCTTTCCATGTATCCTTCTTCTCCTAGTAAAATCTCTCAAGAGAGTAGCCATGTTGATAAGAAGAAGAAGAAACAGAAAGAGAAGAAGAAGAAGAACTAGAAAGGGACCAAACCTCCAACTACATCAAATGTTGGATCCAAGAAACCAACTATTGTTACTAGTATTGGGAGTGTTGATGAGGTCAATAAGACTAAGTCGAAGAATCTGAAACCCAAATTCCTTTGAAGTCTTTGTAAGGGTGAACACTTTTTGAGGGATTTCCCTGGTCTTCCCAAGGTCTTAGAAATGTGGTATTCCACGTCATCAGCCCCTACTGGGCATGCTGGTGATGCCCCATAAACTAGTGACGTTAAGGTTGTTACAAAGAAGACAACTGTCAAATTTCCCTGCATGTTATGCAAAGGTGATCATTACTCTCACCTTTGTCCTTGTATGTATGAGGCTTCTTCTCTTTTGGAAAAGATCCAACTTCCAACTGGTTATCGTAAGATTTCCCCCAACACATCATTAGTTGATGGAATGGTCAATCAGGTTCCATCCCCGGTCAGTCTGGTTGATCAGGTGGTCAATCTAGTTTCATCCTCTATTGAACCACTAACCAAAGTAGTTGATCTATTTCCATCATCGATCAACCCCACTTTTCATCTGAAAAGTGAAACCAAATTGATTGATCTAGTACCTTCCTCAGTCAGTCCCACCCTTCATCCGACGAGTGCCAAAGTGGTTGCTCTAGTTACGTCATCGGTCAATCCCACTCTTCCTCCGAAGAGTGTCAAAGTGACTGATCCAGTTCCTTCCTCGGCCAGTCCCACCTTTCATTCGAAAAGTGCTAAAGTGGTTGCTCTGATTACTTCATCGGTCAATCCCACTCTTCCTCTTAAGAGTGCCAATGTGGTCGATCTGATCCCATCATCGATCGATCCTACTCTCCCTCTAGAGAGTAAACCCGATTCTGCCCACGTTTTTCTCGTTGATACAAAATCTACCGTGTTGGGGGGCATTCCTCCTTCTCCCATGAAACCCCCTCCAAGTAATGAGGCCATCCTTTTTGATTGGAGTGCAATAACTGGACCTCGTCTTCCCTCTCACATTCCTTTCAAGATTAAAATACAGGTTTGTGGTTGGGCCGTTCCTCAGACACTGATAGATGAAGGTTCATCTGTTAGTATTTTGTCCTCAATTGCTTGGAAAGCTTTGGGTTATCCTCAGATTGTGCCGGTTACCCAGAATCTGTTCTCTTTTAACAAAATAACTGGTCACCCTTTAGGGATCCTTCCCCAGTTTCCTGTAACTTTGGGAGGGAAAACTGTCTACATTATGGTAGTCGAGGACCCCTTGGATTTCAATTTACTCCTTGGGCGAGATTATGTCTATGCCATGAAAGCTATTGTGTCCACTTTTTTTTGTGTGATATCTTTCCCGCACGATGGAATAATGGTGACTATTGATCAACTTTCATTCGTTGGCCCTGACTTGACCATCAACCCAAGACCTCCCTAAATGGGTCTTATATGCAATCGGTATTACCCCTGCCACATGTCAATTATGTGGCGTTGTCTCCCATGATTTCAACTTCTGATGACTTAGATCCGGTATTTGACATGGTGATATCTTCGATAGGGCTATTGGAACCTGGCCTCCTTACCCCTGTCGTGGCCCTCGACATGTGTTCCTCCCAGAGCATTATTCTTCCATCCAGTGAGGATCTCTTGGAAGCCATGCCCGAGTTTTGTCCCTTAACATGGTGTCTTTCTAGAGTGTTATCCTCTTGGAAGCCATGATGATGAAGAGTCCATGAGAATAGTTTCTCTTCTTTGTGGCAAGCTCGTTAAAAAATGAAACATAAGTCACGAGCATAGTTTTCCTCTCTGTGGAAATCTCGTTAAAAAATGAAACAAAAGCTACGAGCATAGTTTCTCTTCTCTGTGACAAGCTCGTTAAAAAATGAAACATAAGTCATGAGCATAGTTTTTCCTCTCTGTAACAAGCTCATTAAAAAATGAAACAAAAATATGGGGATTCAACCCAAAGCCTTGAGCATAGTTATTTTCCTGTGTCGAGCTCATTAAAAAATGAAATAGTCACCTCTCCTGTCAAGTCGAGTCTTTCGCCATATCTCATAGATGTCGAGTCAAGTCTTTCGTTAGGTCTCGTATTTGAACCTTCATTTCATCCACCCTTATCCTTTTTCTCCATCTAGTATATAAATTGGTGACAACCTCAAAGTCAATGAATGAATTGAAGCTTGAGGGGCATGTCTCCAGCCTTTGATTTTCATTCTGGAGTTATGCCACTAGCTTTTCAAGCTGGGGTTAGAGTACCAACCATCCATGGGTATCTCTACCTTTGGAAATTACGTTGGGAATTTACAAGCATAGTTTAATTTTGTTTCAAGCTTGTGTAAAAATGAAACCAATACTGAGCTTAGTATTTGTTCTTTCTCATGCTTGAAAATACATGAGAATGTAACCGAGTAAACTTTTATCACTTTTTCAGACTCATAAAGGTTATATGAAAAAGGAACCCCCTGGATTCATTTTTAAGCTCTTTTCAAAATCTCTAAACGTGAAAAGACTGCCAAGTGATCTTGCTTCCTTTCCCACTCGTTAAAAGGTTTGAAAGGGCATCTTTCGAGTGATAATTTATCTTTTTTTCGGCCTCGCGATACTAACATTATGAAAAAGTACAACACTAGAGTCGTCTTTAAGTTCTTTTCAGATTCTCTAAACATGAAAAGATTTCCAAGTGATCTTGCTTCCTTTCCCACTCATTAAAAGGTTTGAAAGGGCATCTTTCAAGTGATAATTTATCTCTTTTTTGGCCTCGCGAGACTAAAATTACAAAAAAGGACAACCTTGGAGTCGTCTTTAAGTTCTTTTCAGACTCTCTAAATATGAAAAATCACTGAGGTTACCTTCTCTGGACTCGTTAAACAAGCATACATTGAAGGGCCCATATGGGACTGAACCCTTACTTCTTCCAGTTCATTAAATAAAGGAAGAGGGACTTACCGAAAGTGAGTTATATCGAGCATGTGTTACCCTCCTTGAGCTCGTTAAATTAAAAAGAGGTACTCGTCTATCTGGATGGGGGAAAAAAATTGAAGGAAGCATGCTAAGAAGTTTTTGAGAACATTATCAGTAACTCTTACGGTTGCCCTTGAACATGACACTTTCTCTTTGCACGCATTTTATTCCGTTGAACCTTTGTACTGAACCAATCCTTTAAGTTTTCTTACTCCTTTGGGTCACTCGATGAAAGTCACAGTATCCACTACATCATCATGTTTTGGTCTGTGTCATGTTTCTGCTATTGTGCCTCAGTGTTCAAGGGAAGTATCTACCTTGAGAGTCAACCATCACAAATATCCTGTTTCAATACCTATGTCAGTCCATGTTCATTTGATCTACCAATTTACATCTCTGTGTCAGTTTCATGTCGTTGATGGGGGATACATCAAGGAACTCTTGCGACGAGTCTATTCTCTTCGACTTAAACACATTATCTGGGAAATAGACTTAGAAACCAGTTAGTACCTTGGGACTTGCATGCCTCAATGGAAGGCCTCCTCACTTCCGAAAGTGGGTTTACATCATTGACCCCTGATTAGATGATTCCACAGATGTTCAAATTCAACTCATTTGTTCACATTCGTTGGAATGTACTAGGTTACCTTGGGAATCATTGACATCAATGGTGATTTCCCCCGCGCTTGTTAACGGTTTACTTCATCAACCGATAATCAAGTGGTTTATTCCATGTTCAACATCATAACATATATTCACATGGTTATATTCGTACTACATCAGGATCGGTAAGAAGAGCCTGGGTTGAGTCATCACTCTTATATGTACTTTGCCCAGGTTGCGACAGAGTTTCTTTTGAACATTGACACATATATTGTCACATAGATCCACTTTATTGGTCGTGGCTATGTATTGTCGTCTCATAGATCCACTGTGTATTCTTTGTGGCTATGATCAGTTCAGGTCATAGGAGTATAGATCCACATTGTATCTTCAATGGATATACCTTTTTTTCAATATAATTATGGATCCGTAGTGTATTTTATGGCGGCCATACCTTGAAAGTATTTATCACTCAAGCATAGGTATGCCTGCCTTGGGTTTGAAACATATCATAATATTTGTTTGATGGTTCTGTGCAGCTTCTCCTAGGTTCTCTGAGTCCATACCCTTACTCGAAAAATTCTACAAAGTACTCCAGTCATTAGTTTCCATCTTCTAATTTTGCACTTTGGGCAGCAATCAGTTACACATCAAAATTACTCACTTCAATAGTGTCAGAAGTGTCATCATTACAGGTGTTTTAAGTGTCACATATTGACCACAGGTGTCGCAAACATCATACTGCCATCTCGCCTATGTCGTGTCTCTAACGACATCATAGGGACACTTAAGACACCCTCAAAGACTAGTTTTAGGAAGATAAATCATATGATGAAGAGTATCAAGCATTTTCCATGAATAAAACCACTTAAAATTCAATTTTGGAGGCCAACACTACCCTACCCACTATCAGGGAGTGCCAACACTCCCTAGCCTTCTTTGGGGAAGCGTTCCAGCACTCTGTGCACCCTTTTGGGGGAGCGCTGGGATTTTTTAGGGAAACTATGGGCAACGCTCCCCTAACCACTATCAGGGAGTGCCAGTGCTCCCTAGCCTTATTTGGGCGAGCATTGCAACTCTCTGTGTACCCTTTTGAGGGAGATCTGGGCTATTTCAGGAGATCTTTGACTGTTGAGAAAAATCAGGGAAAAATCCCCCTCATATCTGGAGTTTGTTGGATTCGAATATGAGGTCAAGGCTACATCTTAGGGAGGATCCACAACTGATGGAGAAAGATTTTCAACCTATCCCAAGAATATCTAAGGTGGTTGGGTCTCTACAAGCTTATATAAGGAGGCCTCCTCATGGTGAAAAATATATGGAGATTGAGAGAGATACCTAACTTATGATCTCATGAGGAATGGTATAATATAGAGACATTGTGAAGCATCAAACTTATGATCTCATAAGGGAGATATCATTGAAGCATCAACATTCTGTGTGTGGACTATTTGAGCAAGGGTCTGGACAAAGAGAGCTTGGTGAAGCTGTTGCACCTATATCCATGGATATAAGCATCTCACTTTGTTTTCATTAATATAAATATATGCTTGGTCTGTTTCCTTTAAAGTTTGTGTACGTTTCATGAACTTGTTTCTTTCATAGATCCATTATGAAGCTAATCATGGTAGAGTAGGAAGTATCGTTGTTGTTGCTCATTGTATTGCAGGACCTTCTGAAGAACTCGGACATCAAGATCAACCTACATCGAGCAAGTACAAACGTCAGTAAAAAGGTATTTTCCCTTCTTCCTTCTTCTTCTTTGAATAGTTTAGCTTCATGAAAAGGAAAGTCAATGTCCAAAATAACACTTTTCTGTCTTGGTCATAGGGGTCTAGTATCCAAGAGGAAATCCACTTGTCCACAGGGGGATTATCCTATAACACCTTCTCAATGGCCTGAATTCGGTCCTTGCCAAGGAAAATGGTCCAAACAATAACCTAGTGCCCAAAAACATGCGTCAGGCGCTAAGTCCCAAGGAGGAGGATCCCACAAGGGGAGTTATGGTGCACTAGAATAAAGATCTAGCAGGACGACCACAAATGCAATGACCTGGTTTCACAGAGGGAATGGGTGTCAGAGAAAAGGTGGGAGAGATAGATTCCATCATGAATTGTAAAGAAACTTTGCTTCCTGCATATTCTTTTCAAATTCTCTTTCGTTATTTGAAAGAGGCTTGCATTCAAATGGACCTTAGCAGAGCTCCAACCTTTGTTAGCAGTAGCATAGTGCTCAATCCTACAAATAGAGAATGGTCAGTTTTCCCCACTACCCCCACTCTCACCACCATACCAACAAACTAAAATTTGAGCGAGACCTACGCGAAGGGTAAGGGAATAGCAGGATTTCCAAGAAACAGACCTATCGAATGTGACATTGAGCAGGAAATAACTACATTGAAGAAAGGGGTGACATGCCTTTGCTCCTCCACATTCCCAACCTGACCCAATCCTCTCTCTACCATGCCCCTTCTATCAACTCCCCACTCGAAAATGAGTCTTTGTTGAACCCATCTGAGGCCAAGAAGCCATATCCATGCCTTCATATGGATAGCCATGGAGCTAGGGTTGAATCCTCGACCCTTAGTTGCAGAGGCAGAGGCGGTCAAGGTAGAATGATGTGTGAAGTGCGAGTGAGGGGGGGGG
>SNQJ01S0132842.1:32738-46170 GCA_010110895.2 Picea sitchensis | reverse complement strand
ATATCCCTTACCTTGCAGTAATCCTGGTACTGCTGGAGAAATCTCTGTTTCATTTCGTCCTAGGTTTTGATAGAATTTCCTCCGAGTCCCATGAACGAGCGAAGAGCTACTTCTTTCAAGGTGGCAAGAAACAATTTAAGTTTATGGGCATCAGAATAATAGTCATAACTTCGACAAAGGACATCAAATTCGAAGAGGAAGGTATCTGGGTCCTCGCTAGGCAATCCACGGAAATTCGATAAAGCAGAGGGTGGAATGTTTTTCATTTGAAGTATACCCTCAGTCTCTTTAATAGGAAACTCAAATGTAATTGGTTCTTTTTGTTTTGGTGTTTCCATTTCTTCTTCCATGTTTAAGAGTCTTTCCCCCCACAAGGATTCTTCAGAGGCGACAGAGTTTTCTGGCTCTTTAATGGGGTTACTATGTCCTTGTGATTCGGAGCCTTCAATAGGATGGTCTTGGTTTTTGGGAGATTTAGGATAGGGTGACTCTATGATTAACCCGACAGTCGAGTCTATTTCGGGAGGCTCTTCCAGATTGTTGGAAGCTATTTTTGAGTAATGATGTGTACTTGGGGTTTTTGTAGGGTTTTGTTTTTCTTCACTTTTATTGGCCTGTTTATTAATGTCACGGGTGGTCCCTGCACCATGTCCACGAGGTTTCTTAGTGCCTCGAGTCATGCATTCTGAGATAATTGGTGAGGACAATATCCTGGGCAAGGAATATCTGTGGGTAGTAATGAACTCGCTAAGGTTTCCTTTCAGCCTGGTATTACTCCTATAGTGTTCCTAAGGCTCAAGTCCTAGTTTCTTGAGTGCCTCCCCGACAACGACGCCAAAATGACGAGGTAAAAATATGATTCCCAATTGTTTGGTGTCACTCTACACTCTATCACCCATTTGTCAACCCAGGGCTTATTGTGCTTACGAGGCACTCTTGTGCAATCTGCACAGAAAGGAGAACTAGCCTACTGTAACTATTACGAAAGAAACAAGTCACAAAACTCCGATCCTTTCAGTCTTCTGGTGGTATCTTTGAAAACTAAGCTCTTTGAAAATATCATAAACTCAATCTTTGAATGTTCACTTGACTGGGATTCACGAGAATTGTGATTCTGTAGCAACTGTGCGTATGTGTAAGAGGAAATGCTAAAGTTTATAAAAACTCAAAAATTACGATGCTGTGATCACAAGGGTAAAATGCTTAATGATCCCTATCCTCAACTCTGTGGATGGTGCCAAAGTTTAGTATGATGGTAGGTTCTTTCACCTAGGCTCTGTTATACATACCCAGTTTCATCTACACATACCTAGAGTTTAACCATAAGGTGTTAGGATAACGATAGGTCTGATTTTAGATGTTAGTTGAAACCTATTCACCTTAACAATCTTTAACTGTCATTATTCAGCAGATATCCAGGCCCCAGGGCCGTTATGATGCACATAAACATTACTCAGCAAATTCTAAAATAAATCTTAGAAACTAACAATCTGATCAGCATATATATATTTAATTATCATGCATGATTTAACTAACAACAAACGATATAACAGCAAAATAAATAATACGGATTGTACCTATGAGTGGGCCCTTGTTCAAGGTACTCTCGTATTCACACTTCAATACTTATCAACAGGAAAATGATCACACATACACAGCAGAATATATATATATATATATATATATATCAGAAATTTAGAACTCCAGACAATATTCGCTCAACTCAATGTATGATATGTCTCATCTGCTAATACACTCTCTAACTTCTTTGCTCAACCGAGCATACAAATATATACAAAACTCTTGGCTAAAGATAGCTCTTGTACAAAGCGCCAATCCCCTAGATTCTAGGAAACACTATTAAAACAAATCAATGCTGAATTCCTCCACGTATCCACTGGCTATTCATGTCTTGGATGCGTTGGGTAAACTGTTATGCAAATTCCTGTTTTGGATTTATCATGTGCGTTGAAGTGAAGATGCTGAGCATCTTCTTCAATGCTCACGGTTATGCAACCTCCACGCTGGTAACTATTAGCCCTGCCACTTGTTTACATGTAAGCTGTCCATTCAAGGCATATCGTGCTGTGTAGGTGCTGAATGTGACTGTTTGCCGGAATTATATCTTCTTAAAATATCCTCTTCATATATCTCAAAATTGCCTTGCATTGATACACATCTTCATATGAAGCTGGGGCCTTGCATTATGTAGCTAGAACCTGGGGCCTTGCATTCTGTAGCCATAGTTAATATTATTGAAATCCACATATATTTAATAAGTCAAATATTTTCTAAAGTTCACTCTAATTCTAGTTTATGAACAAAAATCAAGAGGATTATGTGGCAATAATAGTACCTGTGATAAAGATAGAACTTTATAAAGATAAGTATGTGGAAAACATAAAATGAGGGCAAAATGTATGTGTATCTAGAGGAAATAGGAAACAAAAAAGATGCCAAAATGGGAGTTCATCAAGGGGTTTTGTGAATTAGACAGGATCCTCTCATCTAGAAGAAGTGAAGGAGTTTTTTTGCATCCTTCATTCTTCAAGGAGTTGGACAACTTTCTCATCTTTGCCTTGTCATCAAAGTGACTCCATTGCTCAAGGGATCCAAGCACTTCAAGTCCTCTCTTTCTCTTCTCTCAAATTCTCTAAAAGTTTTTTTTTTCTGTTACTTTGTTACTTTCATGCAAATAAGAAATCTATTATTAAAGTTCATTTTTTACTTTGCATGATTACTTTTCTAGATCTACTAATTGCTTAGAGCTTTATATCTCAAAAGGGTAGATTTGGCAAGGTTTTCTAAGCATTTTTAGCTAGTTTCAATTCCTATTCTAAAAGGCTGAAAATTGTTTTGTTTTAAAAGATCTTTTAAGTTCATATTTAGCAATTAGAGTGCCTTTATATTGCTGTTTTAAAACAACAGAAAGATCCTAAGGAGACAAGCTCTTTAGCTTGCTTTTCTTAGTTCATTTTTCACTAATTTTGTAGATTTTACTTAGTCAAATTTTGGGGCTTTCCTACTAATAACCCAAGACACTTCCAAAGTGTTTTTGGCCATCTTTTGTTGTTGTTTGTTCGCTGTTTTGTGCAGGTTGACGAACAGATAAGAGTGTTATTTCATTTTATTGCAGGTTGTGTGAGCAGATAAGAAAAATTCACAATAGTTATGGGGCGGATTAGAACATCAAGGGACCCAAGAACACCACACTCAGTAAACTTTTTTAAAACATTGTAAAGACTTGTGACCCCTAATGAATGGTCAAGTCACTTCCATAAAGTTTAGATTGCAAGTTCTTTAATAAAATCGATTGGGGCTACAAACTCTGCATTTCATCCCCAGCAGGGGGAAGCGATTATTTTAAATTGGGTGAATTGTCAATTTTGCAATTTAGCTTAGATTTGATTTTCATGAACTAAAGATAAGCTAAAGTAATCTTTCAATTCATCACAAAGCATTGCAATCAAGATTTAGATTATATTTCCTTTTTTTTGCAAATTAGAACACTAATTGCTAGATTAACTCTACTTTCTTCCAATTTCAAGTTGGAAATAAACCATCACCTCAACTCCTCGAAAGAGGCATGGTCGATTGGATTAATGAGTGGTCTCACTTTTCATTTCAGTATTTTATTTCCGGTTTAAAATAAACAAATTCCCCTCGACTCTCGGTCTGGTTCGACCCTTCGAGTTGTGAGCTAGTCTCGATCTGTACGGAAGTAAGTTTCCTTATGTTGTGTTGGTTAGTGGTTGATAGTTTTAATTAGGAAAATCTCTAAAGTAGTTAGCTGTCTTGGCGGGAAGCCTTGAAGTGACCTGAGCAGTAAGGCGGGCCCTCTTGGGACACGGCTTCCCACCCGTTTTGGGCGTTAACACTTTGAGTGAGTTTTCTTGGTGAGACCATTTGGGTTTGGTAAAGCTCTTACATGAGTTTCAAACAGAGCTAACCTTTAGGAGGGCCAAACCATTTCACTAATTCAATATCAATTTACCTTAATAAACACGAACTACATTGCCCACGATTCACTTTTAGGCACTGGTCTCATTTACACTCAACAAAGCCACAAACTTCTTTTTTACATATTGGATATCCTCTTTAAAACAATTTTAATTTCATTTGCATATAACAAACGTGCGAGTATACGTTTTTTTATGCAAGTATATGCTTGATTTTATATGGTGGATGAATGATTTGTTTATGTGTATTTCAATTCATGGTTGATTGTTGGATAAAAGTAACTCTAGATTTATATTTTGTACTAAGCTTAGATCAAGCCATAGTATATTTATTAGGGACTACCTCCCTTCGCTTCGCTAGGAGTTGGCTTAGACAGAAGAGTTGAGGATTAGGTGACAACACCTTAACTCACTTGCCCCAAGGACATGCAAGGTGGATTGAGATTTCTTCCCGCGTCTCGAGGTGTGTATAAGTGACAACATTTTGGTGCCATTAACGGGGATAAATCTTTTCTATTCAGAAACACAGCTTGTTTTCCCTTGTTTTACTTGGATTTTATGCTTGTAGTTTATCAGAAGTAGACTCAACCATCTGGCGACTCCACCTAATTCCAGATTTAACTAGGTATTCTACAAGGAGGAATTAGAAGGCATTCTTAACTTCATTTTTGAACTTGAGAAGGTTTATCGAGGAGGTTAGCTAAAGCCTTTTTTTTGTAGAGTACTTAGTCATTTATGGTAGTTCATTTAAATATCCACCTTTTGCTTTCATTAGTAATTTTTGAGAAATGGCATATATACTCCATGTGATTTTTAGTGCAATAAACAATTATCACATGCTATTCCTAAAAGACAATTGAAGCCTAGTTTTCAAGGAAATTATGCCATTTCAGCTAAGATGCATATCAAGTCTTTCATGAGATGTACTAACAAATGGTGTACTTTGCCTACGATTATGAAGATGTCAAAATAAAGTTATTTGTTCTATCCTTAGAAGATGATGCTTCAGTTTGGTATGAAGATCAAATAACAACTGAAAACCTTGAAGGAGCTCATTGATTCCTTTACTGAGAAGTGGGGGGGAAAAGAGATCATCGTCATCTTCTAAGAGCGCCCTCAACACAATAAAAGAAAAATGAAAATGAAACCATAGGGCGAGGTTCATGAAGATTCATGAACTAGTGTCAAGCATGCACACATATATCAAACCTCCTAAGAGTGCTATCTTGATCTACTACATTAAGAGGCATTTGGTGGTGAGATGATATATCAACTAAGAGATAAAGAATCCACCGACCTCAAAGCAGCTCAAGAGATTGCTAACAAGATTGATAAAAACAAGCAAGCATCAGGAAAGTCAAACCTTCCAAGATTCAAAAGAGGCAATTCTTCAAAACAGTCAGATCCTAAAGAAAAAAGCAACAATTCCAGATAATAAAGATCCATCCTATGACCCTTCAAAGGCCATAACATAGATGGTTAAAAGAATGGAAGAAACTCATGCTACTCAACCCAGTGCATTGCATAATGGTTGACCTAGCCATGGAGGTCCCCAAAGAGCAGAATATGATTCCAGCAGGGCACGGTAATGAAAGATGGCAAAGAAAACTCCTCAACAAGAAGACGCAGGCCACCTAATTGGTTAGAATCTAATAATGTGGTAAATGAGGACATACCACCCTTTTGTAGAGCATGTGAGGGACTTTCATGAGAGGTCACTTGTCCAGTATGTTGTCAAATAAATGAGCATGGCCTCCCTCAACAAACAACTTTGTGGGGCATTCAATAAACTCTAACCACATAAACAATTTTGGAGAAACTCACCCATTGTCCAATGGATCATTGGCTTCAAATGCAAGAAAGGTGCTGAGCAGTCAAAAGAAATTGAATTAGAAGAGTGTATGATAAAGTCACTTAGTATGGACTGAAACCCGAAACAAGCGGATCCTAGAGATGTGAAACATAGGGAATAGTTTGCCAAAGAAAAGGGAGAGAAGTTGTAAGCAAATCTCAAACAAATTTTGCCAAGGTAACTACTCCCCTTCCAATTATTGATCTATCTATTGATTTAGGTGGTTGGATTTCAAATGCTAAAATACTGGTTTGATGTCGGATCTTACGAGAAAATTCCTTCTAAAAGAAAATTAAAGCAATAAATGTTCTTGATATGGTAAAAGGTTGTAAAAAATCAAGAGGTTGAGTAAGAATGGGAAACAGAAAGGAACTACACAAAGACCCACTAGTGGTTTTAACCCGGTGAGGAGATAGAACCAGGAAGAGAATCCCCTTTCTTTGTCTCTAGAAATAAATGACCAATGCTTACATAACTATATGTATGATTTAGGAGCTTCATCCAACACATCATTACTAAAGGAATCATGCAAGGCTAGGGGCAAGGTTACAAGGCCCTATCAAAACATATGTGCCATGGACTCAGAAGTTGAAACCGTTGGGATTATCATAGATTTGCCAGTTAAGCTGGCTTTCCACCCAGATTTTGCTTTTAGATGGATGTGCTTGTGGTGATGTGCTCGATTCTTGGGGTATGCTTCTCTCAAGTGGGAAACTCACATGGGTGGTTATTATAAATATGGATTTATCGCTGCAACTATCCTTCACCCTCCCCATCATGAGAACATTTGGGACTCTTTAGAACGAAAGGAAGTACCATATAGAAGACCCTAAAGAGCAATTTAGTGAGTTCTTATGCCAAACATCTGAGATGGGTAATTTCTCTATTTGTTCAAACTTCCGAGCACCAATTTGAAGAAAAGTTTAAAGATGAAAAGAGTGATAAGGCTTGGAAGATGAACTTTGATGGTGCACATTAAGAGATCGAGGAAAAGGGGCTATGGTGCCCTAGTTTCACCAACAGGAAAGTTTTACAATTTTGCATTTAGATTGGAATTTGATGCAACAAATAATGTGGTGATATGGAAACACTACTAGGCCTAGAAATTGTAAAAGATATGGGGATAAAAATAATAAATGTCAAAGGGGACTTCGAGACTTAGTCATTCTCGAGGTTAAAAATAAATGTGCATGCAAAAGTGAAAGATTAAGGAGATATAGAAATGCAATTTGGGACACTATAGAAATGTTTGATACTATGGATATCATTTCAGTCCCTACAAGGGATTAGAAATAGATTAATAGCAGTTTGGCAGTTGCGGCTTCAACCCTCAACCTTCAGAAGGTGTCAGAGGAGAAGGAAAAGTGGAAATAATCTTTAGACCCGGTTCAGAGATAATGTTGCTCATTGTAGAAGTATTCAAAGATGACAAACAAATTCTAAGATTCATTCATAATGTTCAAGAATTCACCAATTTCAATGTCGATTATAAAGAAGAGAGAGCCAAAGATTATCTGAGGAGGGATGGCTTCCGATAAGAATCCAACCCCCAGGGGAATAGCACTTTAGAAAAGATCTTTGATAGGCATTACATGCACAAGAAGAAAAAGGAGGTAATAAAACCTGGCAGCTATATATAAGTAAACATTGGGATAGAAGAAGTTCCAAGGCTCATAAAAATCAGTACTTTAGAAAGAAAACAATTAATAAGTCTTGTCATTGAGTATAGGGATGTATTTTAGCACACATGTATGGTGAACTCAAAGCTTATAAAGATGATATATTTCAACATACTATCCCACTCAAAGAAGACACAAACCTTTCGACAAAATCTTAGGCTAATAAATCCTGAGTTGGCACCTTTGATTCAAGCAGAACTCAAAAAGATGTTGGATGATGACATCATTGCCCCAACAAAGGCATTCTTCATGGTGTTCTAACTTTGTAGTAGTTAGAAAGAAAAATGGAGAATAAGACTATGTATAGATTTTAGAAATCTAAATCTTGCATGCATTAGGATAACTACTTAACATGGAACTCTATTAGAGGTTGCGTTAAAATAATGTCCATGTTAGATGGTTTCTCGGATACAATCAAGTGTTGGTGAGGGGTAAAAAGATGAGAATAAGACAACCTTCACCACCATGGGGCTGCTTGAGTACCTTAGAGATGCCCTTTTAGTTATTAAATCGGGGGCCATTTGAGGAGAGCCATGGATTTTGCTTTCCATGAGTTGATGGGCAAGATCATCGAAAAATACCAAGATGATTTAGTGTGTTTTCAAAAGAAAGATCTCATCATATGAGTCATCTTAGACAAGTGTTTGAAAGATGTTGAAAGTATGGCATCTCCTTAAATCTGGCCAAGTCAATCCTAGGAGTTGGTGAAGGAAAAATTTTGGGTCATATCATAACAAAGATGGGGTGAAAATGGATTTGAGAGGAGAGATTTTCAAACCATACAACAAGTCGATTACTAAACTGAGAAAGCCTTGCAATCCTTCCTTGGTCAAATTAACTTTGTAAGAGGTTCATCCCAAATTTAGTGAAACCTTTGAAACCTATCCAAAAAGACTTTTAGAGGTCATCAAGTTTGAGTGGACATAAGAGGAAGAAGAGCTCCAAAGTATTAGGGGCCTGTAATCGATTAAATCTCCTTTACTAATTAGTCCAAACTATGCCGAAGATTTACCAAATCTTCTCCTTTGCTTGAGGATACTATAGCAGGGGTATTGCTTCGAGAAAAAGAATGATGATGGTCAGAGCAACCCATTGCTTTCATGAGCAAAAGGCATTGCGATTCATAGCAATTACAACTATGGAAAACAAGCATATGCTGGTCAGTCCCTTAAGCATTTTCGAGTCTGTAGAATATTCAGAAGTTGTGGGGTATGTACCTCACCCATTAAAAGATATCCTTGGACAACAAGGCTGCTTGGGGGTTAGGGAAAGTGGGTTCGAAAATACAAGAGTATGATAGAGATAAAAACCACCAAATTAATCAAAGGTCAGGATTAGCTCAAATGCTAAGCGAAGGTAATGAACAAGCTTTGGTCCTAGTCTGTCAAAACAACCAAAATTTTGGGCCAACTTTATCTCCATAACTTCAAAGGTTAGAACAACACGAATGGTATCTTGATATCATTTTCTTCCTTTCTAATTTCACATGCCCTAGTCACTTGATTGGTCACAAAGAAGAGCATTGAGATTAAAGGCAATTAAGACAATATTGTCCTGGGGATGGATTGGGGTGGAGGAACCCTTATGGGGTAATACTTAGATGTGTTGATGAGCTTGAGTCAAAAGACTCTTGGTTGATTTCATTCAGGATTTTGTGGTGGGCATTTCTGCGGTAAAACCAACGCGCATAAAATCTTGAGGGCAAGTTACTATTGGCCTACTATATTTTTGGATGTGCACAAAATGGTTAGGGGTTGCTCCAGTGATTGTCGGTTGTTTCTTTGGAAAAGCTAGTAGCCTTACACCATTCTGACCGGTAGTGGTAGAACCCCTTTTGCCAGTGAGGCTTGATTTTATTGGAGTGAGTTCAAAGATAATTCAAGTAATGGCTATACTTGGATAATCCGCAGTCGACAACGATTATTTCACTAAATTGGGTAGAAGCTACGACAACTGATTATTTCACTAAGTGGGTAGAAGCTATACCCACCAAGTCGACAACCGATAAAGTGGTCATGGACTTTCTTGAAGACATAATTATCACCAGATTTGGGGTGCCAACAAAAACAACTACTGATAATGCCAAGTCCTTTAGCTCCACAGAACTATCCTCATTCTGTTTCAAATACAACATTATATTATCGCACTCATCAAATTATTACCCCCAGGGTAATGACCTTGCTGAGTCTAGCAATAAGAACTTGATGATAATTCTTAAGAAAACTGTTGGGGATAACAAGAGAACATGGGATAATAAGATCAAGTTTGCACTTTGGGCTGACATAATCACAAAGAAGAATTCAACAGGGAAGAGTCCTTTCGAATTGGTTTATGGCCTTGATGTCACTTTACCAGTTCGCCTCAAGCTTCCAGTGTATCAGTTTGTCCAGAAGTATGGCTTAGACGAAGATTTTCATCATAACATGATTGATTAGATAATTGAGTTGGATGAAAACATAAGAAAAGCCCTTGATCAAAGTATAAAAAATTAGGAAAAGATAAAAAGGACCTTCGATAAGTCCTCAAGACAAAGGGATTTCTAGGCAGAAGATACGGTCCTCCTATGGGACAAACGAAGAGAGAAGCCAAGAGGCCACGACAAGTTTGATAGCTTATGGGCATGGCCTTATATTATCCAGGATGTAGCTGGAAAGAATTCATTTGTCCTAAGCAGATTGGACGGTGAGAAGTTGCCACTACCAGTAAATGGTCAACTTCTCAAGCTCTTCTTCAACAAAGTCATTTGATGTCCATGGGACATCTGTTGTATCATATCCTCTAAACCCTATCCTCTGTACTTTAAATTCATTTATTTCCTGTACTTAGTTTATTTTTGTACATAGTTTAAATTTGTAAAAAAACGTTGTACATAGTTTATTTCTTTCAAAGAATTTGTATATACATGTATATTATTTCTGCAGCTCATGTTTAGTATTGTATTTTTTATATGGAGATGTTATTGACAAAATTTCGGTGAATGCAGGTCATATGATTTTGTATTCTCGTACGCTTTCCTTTAAAGAATAAAAGATCAAGCACACGTCCCCATATGGAGCCAATGTTATCCATCAAAGTTGCACTAGGATGGACTTCCAGTGAGCCGCCAAAGTTTGAACATTATTGTTCAAAGTTTAGCCGGTCGTAAAGACCACCTTTTTTCTGTGTACATTTCCATAAAAAATTGTAATAAGAGATGTTCAGTGAAACTTCGCACACTCCCCCTAAGCGGTTCTTAAAGCCAAGCAATAAGTCTCTTTTGAGATTTCCCTATTAATCTATCACCACTGACTAGCCCAACGTGTATGAAACTTACTCCGAGAAGATCGAGACAAGCTCGCAACTAGAAAGGTCAGGAACAACATTGGGAGCTAAGTGGACTTGTTTATTTTAAACAAGAAATAAAATTGTTGAAAGGAAATGTTTTCTAATTACTAGTCTTCACTGACCAGCCTCTTGCGAGGAGCTAAGGAGACGGTTTATTGCCAACTTTGAAATTGCGTAAAATAAAGTCTAAACTAGCAATTAGTGTTCTACTTTTCAAAAGGGAAACTGACTAGATCGTGATTTATTGAAACCTTATTGTTGATGTGAGATGGTTTGAAACTTATATCAAAAAGAAAACTGAAAACAAGCTAGAAAGACAAGTAGTCCAAAAACACAACACCAACCCCCCTAAGTGCTTCCTCCTCTCACAAGGTTAATTTTGTCAAAAATTTGTGAGGGTATTCTTGCTAGGGTTAGACTTCTAAAGCTCTAAAGTGTTAGCACTTTAGAATTTTAGCCCTAGACATTTGATTTTGTCCGAGTTGAAGTATTAAGAAGGGAGAATAGGTTGCTAGAGCCCAAAAGTGCTTGCACTATAACAATCCTTCTCTTTAAGATTTAAACCCTAAGGCGCTAATGTGCTAGCACCTTTGAGTTTAAGCCCTACCTCTTAGTCTCTACTAGTTCAATCTTCAAGCATTGTTGTATTTGCTGTTATAAAAACTCCATAGCCCTCAAAGGCACTTAATTTACAACTCTCTTGTGGTGAGATTGATCAACAAACACTCTCTTTCAACTCTCTCAAGCTTTCTACTAACTTTACTAACTCTAACTTGAGCTAACTCACTAGTAAACTTCTTGTTGTTGCTAAAGTTTACTACAGCCACCCGATAACACTTTAATTTACTGCATACATTGATATAAAGGTGGTTTAACATACTTAGAAATTGCTTTGAGCAATTGGATATTAATCTACTAGATATATGCTAAGTTTTCCTAGTCAATTGTTGCATTTCTGTAGCATAATTGTTGCTGTTTTTATAACTTATTGATTGCTGTTGTACGATTGTTCATTGCTGCAAATTCATAACAGCCTTGTCAACTTTCATTTTTCTAGTGTCTTCAAGAGGTATTTCTTGCATGCTTGAACTTGGAAATCATTACATATATGCTATAAAGTGTTCTTGTTCCAGGCAGATACTCAAACAACTTCATATCTCTTTTACCATCGTGACCTAGACCAATCTTTAGGTGATCAAGAGAGGGGGCGGTAGGGTTGGCTATTTTACTTGTTATTTTGATCCTTTGAGGTCATCGGGGAAGCCTCCCTTGTGGTGGACCTTTTCCATCACTAAAACGTCTTACTAAGGTGACAGTGGTAGGATCTTCTGTAGTTACGCAAGATTTGAGGACTTGTAGTGGGGCTTTTCACAAGTACAAATCCTGCATTAACAATACTAATTTATGTCATTTCTTTGTGAATGTTATGTTGATTCTTTTGTATTAGAGGTTAATATCCTAGGCTTTTGCCTCTTTTACCCATTTTTGGTTTTAAGATTTAAAGTTTGCAATACTTAGGTTGATTCCTTTCTTTTGGATTAGCTTCCGCGTGGCTCTTGCAAAAATCATGTTCGTAGGTTTGATGCTCACCAAGCATTCTCCCATACATGTATGTGGACTTCAATAACTAAAGGTAAAGGAGGCAATTATTCAAGGAGTGGCTAAGACTCTGTTGACCGCCTCTTCAACTAGGTGGTCAACTCCATGTATCATGAAGAAATGCATCATCAGATGCTAGTATGTCGTAGACAATTTGGTTCTACTAGGCAATTTATGCCTCCAGCGCAAAATTTTGTAAGCATGATTACTGCACCCCTGCGCGGGTTTATAATGTAATAGGTCTACATGGATCATGTTAGGTCAGTTGCCTTAGGGTTTCTTCATTAGTAGACTTCCTTTCGCCGAGTGTTTTTTATCCTCAGGAGGTTAATGTGGCCTAACCAGTCGGGTTAATCTCCTTAGAGTTTTTCACTCCCACCCAATAAATCCTACAAAGTGGTGAAAGGCGTTCTAATGAAGTCATTCCCAGGTAGCTAGTGTTTAGGAATGTTGTAAATGACCATGTAAGACAACACGCGAAGTTTCGCCAAGCATAACTAGGTTTTTTTTAAGGTTTTGAATTAATTAATTGATTAATTAATTATGGGTAATTAATGTAAAACTTAGGTACCGGGATTTGCAATAGGGATATTTGTACTCAAAATAAAGCTAATGAGACCCCCTGCACACGTGGACCAAGTTTCAACTAAGTCGGACAAGTTTTGCTAGGTTGTTTGTCCACTTAGAAGTTTTTCGGGAAAATGACGATTTTGATTGCCAAACCCAGGGCATGGGCAAATGTCATTTTTGTAATAATGGACCAAATCAAGTGTAGTAAGTGGCAAATAATGATGAGAAAGACCCACCTAACCTATCCTAAGCCTTCACCTACCCCTTAAACCCTCTTTTAATTTTAATCCCCATGTGGGTGATACGCCCCCTCTTTAAAAATGTACGACCCTCTTTTATGAGAATTAAAACTCACTTAAGTTAAAGTGGGGTCCCCTCTCCCAATCCTATGTCCTCTCCTACCCACTCTTTTAATTTATTACTCACCTTTTAATTAATTCCTCTTATAA
>SNQJ01S0132842.1:19158-31040 GCA_010110895.2 Picea sitchensis | reverse complement strand
CCTCTCACCTTCCTTGGCATCAATCCCAAGGCCTCCCACACCTCTTTGCTTGATCCCAACACCTCCTACATTTTTCTACACCCTAGATCTAGCTTTCAAACCCTAAGTGGTGCACCCTAGCCTAGAGATCTACTCATTTGCTTGGTGGTAGACACTTGGCTTAGATCCAAGAGAGGTAGGTTTGCCTCTCCAAGTATAAATAGATCTCTTTTCTCCTCTCCAACTTACCATATCTTGAGCTATTGTTATGCTACTTGGTTTTTCTCTCTCTCTCTAGTCATTCATTCCATTTCATTTCCATTCTATGCTCTAGGGTTTTGGAGTATTTCTCTCCAAAACCATTTTTCTTGAGTAATACAAATTTTGGAGAANTTGATATTTTTAAGTGCTTGCAACACTAGATCTTGGGTAAAGTGTTATCTAAGTAGATCTGATAGGGCGTATACCTATTTGGTTTATATATCTTGATGTGTTTGATTAAATAGAAGTGTCATTTAATTTCAATACATCAACATATTTTCTATTGTATGCATGTTGTTTGAAAAGATCTTGCAGGTTCATCTCTAGGGTTTCATTGGGAACTCCTTCTAGGAGAAGGGTCACTTGAAGCTCTCACATACTCCATTTCTCTAGATCTATTGCTCCTCTCCTATTATTGTTGTTCATTCATGTCATTTTCAGCTAGCATATAATTGTTTAAGTAGGTCAAAAAATTATATCAAATTCATATCTTTTATTGTGGAAAGTTCTTGCCCCAAAAGGGCTAGGATTTCCTTAACTTTTTTTGGTTGTGTGTAGCCATCCTAGCAAACAAAACTTGCTGATTTTGCAGGTATATCAGATCTGGTTGGAGGCTTTTGGCTACCCCAAAGAGACACACACAACACCTCAAGACCCCTTTGGGGGATTTGGTAGCTATTTCTAAACCCCCCCTTTCATTTTCTAGCTTAATAGTGCACTTCTTCTTTTTTTAGCTTGATTGTTGAAGCTCATAGTGTAAGAGGGGAAGTGGTACGGCTTTCTCTCTTCTATGAGCTTTGGGATAGGTAGGACGTAGGCTAGATCTAGTTTTTCACCTTCTTTTTGAGTTTCTTTTTAGCTTGGCCGTGAGGTTTTGAAGGTGTGGGCACCTTCCCAACCTAGGCCGTGGGGTTTGCTTGCTTGTTAGTAGCTTAGATGATAGCTTAGCTTCTCTATTTTTCTTTCCTTTAATGGTTTGCCCTAACTACTAAAATCTTAAAAAACTTAACCTAACTAAGCAATTATAATCTAATCACCTACCTAGTTGGGAGAGGAATACCCCAAATAGGTGAGGCTAAGTGTGAATACTTGATGAGATGTTTTGATGTGATGTGATCTATGGTTTAATGTTTTAAATGCTTATGTTCTAGATCTATATTATTGTCTTAAGCCTATTGGGCAACACACCTAAATAATCTAATTAGATTTTGCTTAGTTTCATTTCAAGCTTCTTATATATCTTTCTTTTGCACATGGTTTAATCCTTAATGCTTCAAATCTCTTAAGTGCTTAACAAGTAATTGGTTCATTGGTTTATTGCTTATATCTATTGGGAGCCATTTGCTTGGGCTTGAAAAGTGTTGAATGGTTAAGTCGGCAAACACATTAAATTTTCTTTTATCTCTTTAAGGCAAGTTGTTCTTGCCATAGATCTCTTGTTTCATAGCAAACTCTTGTTGTGCATATGATAGTATCTTTACTTTTTCAGCCATCTCTTATTTTGCTTTACATGTGTTGATATACTCAATTGTTCAAGCTTAAGACACCACACTAATAAAGCTAACAATAGTTTCGGCCATATCACTAAATTGCACCTAAAAAGTGCTTTAAAATCTTCTAAACACTCTAATAACCACCTAAAAGTCTACCTAATCATTATATATACTTAATAGACTACTTTAGGGTACCTTAGACCACCATCTTTATTATCTAAAACGGGGCTTGAGGAAAACAACGGAGGGTAGTGGCAGGGGACTGCCCCGTGGCGCACCACGTGTGTGTCCTCTCCGGGAAGTACTCTTGTTTTGGGCTGACTGGTTTTGCTACGGTTGGCCTCATTGCCATACTATCTTGAGCATCCAACAATTATTTGGCAATAGGAGGAGGAGGCTTTGGTGAAAGCTTTTAATAAAACTTGATAAATCTTAAGAAAAGCCTAACTATTAAACCCTAGACCAAACGTAATAGAATACTTGGGGGTTTAATAATTAAGAGTGTAGATCATCCTTATTAATCTTCATAATAGTTGTGCTTAAATCTTCTAAATCTTTGGAATGTGTTGATGATATAATTTGTTGATGATGATCTCATAATTGTGGTGATGTGATTTAATGCTTTTGTCCTTTGACATCCTGCACACATAGAAGTAAAAACGTGGTTAGCTTGCTTTGTATGATTTGTATCCTAGTATTCTTTGATTGTAAGTAATTGTACATGGTATTCTTTAATTGGATTTATTTGTAAATTTGTAAGTAATTTGTAATCTTTTGTAAAGAAACACCCTTTAACATAGTTGACCCCTTGCCCAATTTCTAGGCACTAGTCTTAGTTGACCTAGGGAAAGGGCTTGCTTTTCATGCTAACCCTTGCATCTTGCATGGTTGCCTTAGCATCTTAGGATTAGAATCCCCTCTAACCTTAACAAATTAAAATTAACTCCTAGAACCTAACTCACTAAGGTCTACCCCCTTTGGCTTCCCTAGGAGTAAGCCTAGACGAAAGAGGTTCCAGTCAAAGTGACAGCGTGGGTTGTGAACCTAGGCATTGTGCCTCCAAGGACACACTAAGTGAGCCAGACTTGGCTCACGTTTGCAAGTGTGTATAAGGACGACAAAAGGAGGAATTCGACCTAATTCCTCATTATGTTATGATTTGATGTTGAGATATTGGCAGAGGAGGAGGAAATCAACCCCCTTGTTGTTTTGTGGATTTCTGGAGGAAACCACCACCATTGATCGATTTTGGTGTTGAGAGACACACCCTAGCCTATTGGATATACCATCCAGGTATTTCACCATGCATTTCAGGGATCTAGTTCAGTGACTGCGCAATTCAGTCAGTGAGGGCGCAAGGGTTAGAGAGAGGGTTTGTGTGGCTGCACGAAACAAATCGATATTTTGCAGATTCCTTCCGACCCAGTTGAGAGCTAGCCAGGGAACATTTTTGAGCCATCGGTTGTTAGTTTCTGACGGTGGAATCTCCTAGGGCGCAACAAACAGTCAGAAAGTGCGCAACTCTTGAGGAAGCAAAGTTGGGGTTCCAGGGGGTATTCCGGGGCAGATCTGAGGAAACCCTTCCGACGCATTACAAAGGAGGCCAAGACGATCGTTTCGAGGCACATATCGTTAGATTCCGTCGATGGGATCACTAGGGCGCACTCGCATAGCCCAGGAGGTGTGCAAACCCTTAGGGGGTGACATCCAAAGCTTCAGAGGTTGGATCTTCAGTCTGACAATTACCAGGATTAGCCTCAGCTGATTCGAGCAGCTGAGTATCCAAGCCGATTGCCAATCATTCCCAAACGGTCACTGACAGGATGTCGAGACTCCATCGGTCCCAGGATAGAGGTCCTGATTATCGCGCTAGCCAGGAGAACCTCATTCCCCAGTGGAGGCCAGGGCGCTTCTTTTTAGACAGTTTCCAGTCCACTCCGACAAGTATCGTCATCAGGACGAGTTTTCCAGTATCTGCAACAGTTGCCATGAGCTGTTGGATTGCATTTTGTCGATCTATCCGTGCAGGCATAGATCAACCTTCATTCTTCTGATCACGGGTATTTCTTGTGAGTTGATTTGTATTCCAGTGACGATCCATGAGATCTAATTGATGACTAGTATATCTGCTTCCAGCTTATTATTGCATTTCTTGCTTTTTCCTGATTATATATTATATCAGTGAGCTGTGTTGTCCTTCCTTTTGCATGCTTTATCTTTATATTGCTAAAACAATAAATGAATGAAACACATGCGAAAATCACCAAGCATGTTCACACATTAACTTAAATGCATCCAGAAAGCCCTAGAGTATCAGATCTCAGTGACAACAATAGTTCAGCAGTAGATATCCGGATCAACTGGATTAAGGATATTTCATCTTGATGCTCTGAACTGAACTGTTGCACTCCTTTCACAACCTCTCTCAGTCCTCCAAGAGCCCCATGATACATGAGCCATCCTCTGATGCCACAACTCACACAACTGACTGCTGCTGTTGGTACTCGCTACCAAGCACAAAGTAGCTGAAAAAACAATCTGAATAGTTTCCCATCCCTCACTCCAATCACCTGCCTTGAGGTGAGACATGACCCGTTAGGGTGTATGAGGACCTCTGTCCCTCTGAAAGACACCTTAAGACCCCTATCCTGGAGGGTGGAAAATGATATCAGATTCTTCTTGAACCTAGAGATGTAGAGAACATCTTGAACGAAATCGGTGGCAAGCCATCTCTCTGAAAGGTAATTGTGCCACGCCCAACAACTCTGACTATGGTGTCATCAACAATAGGAATCTCCATCCTGACCTCTGTATCTCCGAGGTCAGTAAAATGCTCCATAACACCAGTCATGTGGCTCGAAGCCCTGCTGTTTATGTACCAGATACTGGGTGTTGTCTCAACTGAAGTGCAACAAATGAGGAAGGCTCACTCCCTCTCAAACTATGTTCGAAACTCTGCTTCATCCGCTGTAGTTGCTGTGCCACCCTGCTTCTTCTTCCTGTTGGGACACTGTCTAGCACAGTGCTCCATCCTCTTACAAGCAAAGTACTTCAATTTGCTCCTATCCCTCTTCTGCCCACTGCCACTCTCTCCCTGTGGCTTGGCCCCCCTCTTGGGACCCTGTCGTGCACCCTTGCCGACCTTCTTCTTGCCCTTTGTCCAAAGAGAAAGATCCTCATCACCCTGAGATATCCGCTGCTGTCCTGAAGACTCCGAGCTGCATCTCAACTCCTCCTGTACAGAATCGTCCCAAAGTCTCTCCCAAGTAGGCATGACCTTCTGAGCAACAATGCCTCGTACAAATGGACCTCAAGGTTTGGAAATGGTGTTTATAGCTGTCCTCACCATAAAGTTCGGGTCCACTATCTCTCCGACCGTTGCTAACTCATCTCGGATCTGAGTGAATCTTCCAAGGCAAGAAGTGATCGACTCACTATTGAGCATCTGAATGCTCCTGAGTTTCTTCTACAGAACCATCTTCCTGTTCTGGTTGGGACTTTGATAAAGCTTGCATAAGGATACCCACATCTCAAATGCATAGTCTTTACCAGTCAAGTGGGGTATGATGTGATCCTTCACTGCATCTCAAATAGTCTGGTTCGCCTTGGTGTTTTTCTTCTTGAAATCTGCATCCAACAATGGTGATGGAGCAGTTGCAGGAGGAATCATTACAAGAGCTTGAACTATACCCCATAGTTCAAGATCCTCCAAGACGAAAATGATCTTGGTCTTCCAAGGGGACCAATTGCTACCTCCGGCTAGCCTATCCTCTACCGACATTTGGGATACTGACATATCTTCCCATTGAACTCACACTGATGCTCCAACCGCAAAAGAGCACTGCCTCGCTCTTGTCAACTCAACTGTGAAAAGAAGCAGTAAAACTACAACCTCACTCCTGACAGAATGTGTGAAAAGAGGTTGTACAAAATCAGCCTCACTCCTAGCAAATAGGTGTGAAAACAGGTTGAGTCTAGGTCCAACAACAGTCTTACAACTGTGACACAAATTACTGCCAACAAGTTGCTATAAATGACTGTCAACAAGCAGTCAAGAAATCTGCCCACAAGTTGTCAAGAACTGTCCACAAGATGTCCAAAATCAACAAGATTTAGCCACCAAGGGGTCTGATACCATGAAGAAATATGAGGTCCTAACAAGCTTCCAGCTAGGTCTGTCTTTGACCTGAGATTGGCTCTAAGTTTCAACTGTATAACTCTTCTTTGCTGTTGTTTTATAACAACAAACTGTTTAGGAACTTTTCTGCTGTTTAGTTATGGTTTCATAAGCTTTTAAGGTGTTCTAACATGTAGTTTTAGTAGCCCATAGTTTAGCACATGCATACCTCAAATATATAGCACACCTCTAGATCTTTACAACTAATATAATGCTGTTTTAAACTCTATCATGCATGAAATTAGGTCACAAGAGTTTTTGGTCAACACGACCTTGGATAAAACCCCCCGGGGAAAATAGGTTTGGAATATAAGTCTATATATATGATGTAAAGAATGTGAGATACAATAAGAACATGAAACAAATGAACTTGATACAAAGGCAACCCCTCTCAAGCTGCAATACAAGTCCACGAAGGTGAATGCGCCCAAGCATGGTGCACCCTCCTCATTTGTTGCTCAATCTCACTCAAACCTTGCGCCCTTGCTCCTTGCTGTGTTGTAGAAGAAACCCTTGTACACAAATCTGACCTTGTGTGCTACCCCTCCAACAAGACACTCCAAACAACAATCTGACAAGTGTAAGACCTCCCTGCTAGGTGTGCGCCCTCCTCCTATAGTGCACCCTCCTCCAAGCAAGCATGAACACCACAAAACAATGGAAGCCAATTCCTCCTAGAGCCCTCCATGGAGGGAGGCTCCCTTGCTGCCCTCATCCCATGCTTCCATTCCCATCTCCATTGCTCTCTTCTTCCTCTCCAAGTGAACAAAAGATAGAATGAGCCTCCTTAGGCCCTATGTGCCCCTCTTGAACCTCCATAAGGAAACCTAAGAGATGGATGGCTAAGATCTCTCCGTCCATTCTCTAATCAAAAGTTGAGATCATCCCACATTTATCTCACTCGCAAACCCACTTTGGGTTAAGTTCCCTAAGTTCACTTTATGTCCCCTCATTCACCCACAAAGTGAATAATTAGTCACTTTTGCCTAAGTGACAAAAAATCAACTTTTTGACTTAAGTGAAGTTAAAGTTGAATTCAACATAAAGTACAAGGTACATAGTACCAATGTATTTCCTACTTGTGGGTAGATACTCAAAACCACAAGACTCCTTTATATACAATTCTCAGGGGTCACCATAGAAACACCTCCACAAGTCAACATCAAATTCAACTTTCCTTGTGGGTGTGAAGCCCCAACACAAGCCCACAAAGCCTATCACCAAACCCATGACGACTCCACTCAAATCCAAGGGGGTTTTCACCAAACCGAAAGTGTGATGTGGTGCCCACAACGATTCCCACATGCCCAACACTTAGGGTCATGTGAGAATACATGTCTGAAGCTAGAAAAATCAACACTAGGAAGATTTTGCTTTCTAAGAAAGGTCTGTGTTTTTTCTTCACTTAGCATTGACCCTCTTGCTCTGGCAAAAAGAGGTTTGGACACTGCAAATTATGGACCACTAAACCTTAAGAGAGTTCTAGAACAAAAGCTGAATAATCCTTCTCAACAGTGGGCAAATGCATCCTATCTTTCAGTATAAAGCAATAAAAGTACGTCAATAATATGCCATAGATCTAGTGTATTCAAATTCGGATTGAGTTGACTTAAATTCAGTCAACTTAGTTGAGTCAAACCCTTACCATACCGACTTGGCCCTCCATATACTTAGGTGACCAATTTGGTACTGAATTTGCCGAGTCAAGTCTTGACTGGGCGGTTTGGTACTAAACTGGTACAACTTGGTCGAGTCACGCCTTGGACCCCACCATGTGGCTTGTAGGTCGTTAAATGGATTAAATTTTTTGTTTTTGGTAAAACCTATTTTTAACTATCTTATTTGCTTCACACCTTTCTCATTGAGCTTTTGTGAGTATTTGGAGTTTTGGAGCAGCATTGAAGAACATTGATTAAGAGTGGGCTTGGAGCTGGTTTGGCAGTGGTCTTGGGCTGTTTGTGTTGGATTTGGCATCTAAGAGAGGAGACTATAGCCCATATTCAAGCTTGGAGGAGCCCACAGTCCATTCTTCTTATTTCCAGGTATGTTAACAATTAAATGACAAGTCTGTCCTTGTTTTTTCATCTCATTAAATTGCATATTTGAAATTTGTCTTTACATTTTTGTGTTTTCAGCCTCCTATAGTTCACTATTCTACTAGTTTGAAGTATGTACTATGAATTTTGTATATTAAAGTTCAAGATAAGGTTTGCATCGTTGCATATTTGCAGATTTCTCGCCATTTAAATTTTACTGTGGCGCTGTTACCCCCTCTCACCTAGGGGTAACTAAAGGAGATCATGTCTCATGACCCGCAATGAAGACACTGATTCCAATTATGGTGATGATCAATATTCTCCACAAACAACAGTCCCCTCAGATGCCTCCCTCCTCATCAACATAGCTCATCACACCTTATCAACATGGTTCATTGGAAGATGATTGTCCGACACATTATGTGGTACATATAAAGTCATATAAAGTCTTTGTTTCATATAAAGTGTCATACTTAATGCATTTGACATGTGCGTAAGGATCATGGGTTGAAGTTGGATAATGAATCATAAGCTCAGAAGTTATGCTCTTTGCCTTGTTTCGCCTTGGTGGCCATCATTAGTGTGCTAGCCCCATGTTGTCAGTCTTGGGGAGCGGGGGTACTATTGGGAGGATTTGATAAGGGTAACATACCATATCCCCCCCATACTTAACACTTATCATCCTCGGGCCTTCCGCAGTATACTAGACTTCGGTAATGGTTTTACATGTATCCCAAAAGGACCTGCGGTTCATTCTTCTATGAGAAGGAGGGCTAGAATGATGAGGTTGATGTAACTGCTATAAAAAATGAATAATAGAAAGAATGTTTATAAAAGAAAGCAAGAAATATGGGATAATGAATGGCCAACTTTAAAAGACAAAGGCCAATGTGAGCTCTACCCCCTCGCTATGAGGCGATTGCCCCTAGTCTTAATGCACTAAATGCATATCAATTAAAAGGGCTTAATCCCAAACAAAAAGGAAATGCTTGAAACCTGAAAAGGGGACTTGCAATGCAAAAAATGAATATCAAAAGGCAAAAAAGGTTTGGAATACACACACTGTCGATGAAAGGGTATTTGAAGCAGCAAGCGCTCCCTCTACAAAGGCACCCATGGAAATGTACGGAGCACAGTATCTTGCCTGTCAATGACTCCATTACCATGAAGTAAGCGCAAAATATTTTCATCACCACACTTACATTTAGATAGGTTTCTTGGGAAGTATCCCTCTACCTAGGTAGAGGGACACTTTATAGGGTCTTTTAATGGTCCTCCAATACCTAAACTTGTCAAATTGCATAAAATCTTGAGCTAATGTGAAGTTTTAAGGGGATATCTAATGTGAATTGCTTATGTGGCTTTTGTATGAATTGATGGCTTACTTTGTATGATTCTAAGGGCTCTTGTACCTTGTGATTATTGGTCTTACTTGGTTCTATGGCTTTTGACTGACTTGGGTGCACTTGACATGGTCCTTTAGAGGACATCCTTATGATTTCAGCCAGGATGTTGTGCATTATATACAGGACATAACACGTGTGATGTAGAGTGTTGGGTCATGTGATGACTTAACATATTCAGATACATACTCTCATACCTCCTGGACCTTGGACGATGGACAAATGTGCTCTCATTTTGCAGATATGGTCATATTGGTTAATAAATGGGCAAGGAGCCCACATCTTGGATAGTGCACCTCAGAGTTTGTTAGGCATTGGATGGAGAACGTTGCATTTGGACATGATTGGACACCATTCAGAGAGGTGATGCATCTTCATTCCACCTTGGATGTTGACCATATAGACGATGACGTCATGCACTATGATGCTTTCATGATGACTGGGGCTTGTTTGCCATTGGGGCACCACTTTGATGATGAGTTGGGGTCTTTGATGATGTGACACGACCTTTTGATGAGGTGTGACTTTCACCTTGCTTCTCACCATTAGATGATGAGACGTGGCCTTTGGAGGCCCTTGTACCCTCTTGAAGCTTGATGTCACCTTCCTTGGAGCTCCTTTGTAGCCACACATGTGATCTTGGAGGAGATGTTTTGGTATATTAGCATGTATTATTGTTATGAGAGGCTATTTTAGTGGTCGACCTTGACCTATCTCACTTGTATCATGGGTATTTTTATATCTTGGGGGGATTTGTGGGGTTACAGTGCTAGGTTTGCCTCATATAAAGAGGGTAGCGCTACCTCAAGGCTAAATCATGACTCACCACTTGTGAGAATAACTTATATTGCTCTCTTCTCTTCTTTTCTACTATGGAGAACACATGCGCACCCTTTGGAGGATGATCTTGTGAATGCTTTCTTTGTTTTGATGGATGATCTATGAAACTAGGGTTTCCACATGCATATCGATTTGGTTTAGTAAGTGTTCTTTCCTAATTTAAGTGTTTTTCTTGGTGAAATATTCTATTAGATGGTTAATTGTTGCATGTAATCTTGTATCCTTGATTCATTTTGTTAAGAAACACTATGGAACAATTAAGATTTTTTATCCCCTTCCCTTATTTTGTTTATCTAGATTTTGTTAAAGCATTTAGGGCCAAATAGGGATTAAGATTGTTTACCCCCCTAGCCTTGTCTCTTCTCTTGGTTAAAGTCTAGGGTTTATAATTGTATAAACTTTAGGGTTTAACCTAGCTCACTTGATCTCGCTGCTAGACACTTTATAAGTATAGGGTGACACCTACTGTTTATGATGGTATAAACCTTAGGGTTGTCCTCTCTAGAATTTCATCCATAGGCCTATAATGGTATAGCCCTAGGGTTTGATTTTCACATCTTCTTATGCTCCTAGCTTCCATAGAAGGTTGTTTCATAGACTCCATTTGCCCAAGGAAAGAAATTGACACTAGTCTTCTCTTGATTGCAAGTGATACAAACCCTAATTTAACTCTTTCTCTCAGAACGACTTGTGTTAACTTAGGATATTGTGTTGCATCTTCATTCCATTGTCATTTTAGCTCAATGCCTTGCATTCGTAGTCTAATTCAGTTGCTGCTGTCATAATTACTTTTACATCCATTAGGGCTTGGTATTTTGCATCCGATTAGCATAGTTTCGTGATCTTTCTTGCATACAATCGTTGGTTACTCATTCATAGATTTTCTACTTGCTATTTAGTGCACATTCCTTCATTCTTTTGCTAATTCTAAAGCTGTTTACTTACTGTTGTTGTAAAACTGTTATATGCTGAAGCATTTCATCTCTTATGCTAGTTCTTCTACAACCATAAGTTTTTCTTTGATAATTAGTGTTTCGTGGCCTTTAGGTGGCCCCTTGATTGTGGTAGATCTCTTATTTTACTTTAGAAACACCTCTCATACACACACTATTAACTTGTTTCATCTGATTCACCTTAACCCTACCTTTGATTTGGCTAATCAAGCAAGCAATATAGGGGGCTGTAGACTTGCCCTTAGCTTGCTATAGGATCCCTTGAGTTTGCAAGTCAAACCTTTCTTGTGTTTGATCCCTATCCATCACTAAAACGAGGGAAGTACTTGCCTAGGTGACAGTGGCAGTTGCTTCCATATGTTACACCGGTTTAACATGTTGTGAAGGCTTTGCACAAGTGCTAGATTTTGTGATATCATGCCCGAAGAGTCAAAGACCTTGCATGGATCCGTTGTAATGTTGTTGATAATAAGATGTATTACAAATATTGCAAGAAACACATAAAGGGGGGGAGGGATTCATAAAATGAAACAACACTTGGCTGTTATAAGATGCTTGTTATCCCCAATTTCTAGGGATAACTAGGAGATAATGTCTCGAGACCCACAGGTCCTAGACATGGAGTACCGAGAGCAGGATTGACCTGAGCATGGCCCTGGAGGGCCCATCCTTCTCTTCTTTCATCAGATTCGTCTTGTCAGCAGCAACAACATCCATCACCATCGGCCTGGTCTTGTATT
>SNQJ01S0132839.1:0-25741 GCA_010110895.2 Picea sitchensis | reverse complement strand
GGTTCGGTGGAAGTTAACGCCACCATTCCAGGTGCCTTCCACCACCTTTCTTCCGCCATTGTGGTCTCTTTGTCAGCACATCCCCCTCTCGGCAGTTATATATATATATATATATATATATATAACATTATTTACATTCATGGACCTTTTTACTAAGGTCCATTCAAATCAAACATTCACATCTTTGAGTTTGCCATAGTTCTTGGCCAGTATAGTTATTTTTATAGACTGGGGGAAACAGGGTGTTACACCATATGCCTCAATTTTCACTGTGGTTAATTCGCCAATTGGTGTACAACTATTGTGGTTGGCTACTATTATCAAAATATCACTAGGGTGCAGTGAGGGTTTCTCCAATTTCTTCCCAAAATAATGAGGAGATGAGGCTTATTTTTGCTCCTTGATCTACTATTACATCAAAGATATTTTTTTCCATAACTAGTACATGAATGCTAATTTCTTAGCTAAAAAATGAACTTATTTATCTTTCTTGGACTTCTTCTAAGTTACCATGTTTGTTGGGGTTGAGAAGGCATGGTAAAAGAGCTTCCACTTTCTCATATCCTTGCTCATCTTGAGCTAAATATAGTCGCTGCAATAGTTCCTGGATATTCTCTTATTGGACCTATCTAATTTCCATGTGGTGCCTTGCTGTGTTTGTTCGCTTGCCCTCACTTTTATGATCCTTGGTGTTCAAAATGACTACTTCATAGATGTCGCTTGGGTGTTTAAGTTATCGTGTTTATATTGTTCCTTATCATTGGATTGTCTCCTTGGGTTTTCATACGAGTTGATTTTACTTGCCATTAGTGACTTCCTTTTTTCTTGCTCTTAAGAGATCGATATCACTTTGCAGTTATTCTCTTGCAACTTTTTAAATGGAATTTGACAATGGCTATTGTCATGATTACCCACCCCACAATTGGAACAAGCCACAACCCCTTGTAAACTATAAATACTATGGATGGTTGAATGTCCCCATTATCTACATGTAAAGCATTTGACCATTGTTTTGCCTCTTGGTAATGTCTAGGTGTTCTAGTTGTCGTGGGCTTAGATTCCGAATACAATCTCATGTTGTTGAGGTCCAATTATTTGGTTTATGAATGTGCTTCTTCTTCCTCTTCTTATGAAATACCTTGTTGATTTATAAGGTTGTCACAACAACGATTCCAAGAATGGTTGGATGTATTGTGTGTCCTACATAAATCGAACCTAGTTAGATTTCTTGAGTCCCCATCTTCATGTTCAGTCTCCCCTGGTTTATTCTTTTGTTGTTATTTAGATGCCTTCATTTTTGCATCTTTAAGTTATTTTATGCTCGCTTCCAACTTTTGCACATGTTGATCATTTTCCTTTTTACGTTTATTTATTTGGCTTTTATTACTCACTAGTTTGTTTTCGATGTATATTACAGATTGGACTTCATATTTGTAATCCATTGGATTTATTGCCCTTACTTGTGCTTGGATGGTGTCGAGGAGTCCTGTGATGGACTACTAAATCTTGCTCTTCATTGTTACATCAAATACGAGTTGTCTGATGACTTCTCTCAACCTGTCGTCATATTGGGTTACAGATTTTCCTATCAATTGAAAGATATTTATGAGTTGTGTGAAGGCAAATGGTTTCTCCCCTAGATATCCATATACCTCCTTAGATTGTTCCTCCATGTCTTGAAAAGTTTATCTCTTTCACAATTTCGATACCATGTTAGCACTACTTTTCTAAGCATGCCTTTGAACATGGTCCATTGCCTTTTCTTCATGATCCCATCCATTTTTTTCCCAAAATGACTTCAAAAGGAAAAGGTAATAATCTTCATTCATAGATCCATCGAATAACAATATCAACCCCTTATAAAGGCTAATATGACCGGTTCTTTTCGATCCGGTCCTCCGAGGTTTGCTGGGAGTGATTCTTCTTCCATGTGTTGAGTTTTGTATCGTTGGATTTTGTGATGTTCCTCATTATTTTCCTCTCCGTGTATATTATCTCATGTGGCTTGGTTCCAAGTTTTTGGTGGCATTTTTCTATATGCTTGTTGCTTCCATGGGGAGAACCTTATGGCTACTTGAAATTGGTTTGCTTGCTTGAAGAATTATCAGAGTTCACCTACGAGATGCCACATCATGTTTATTAGTGGTATGTTTCTCCTTGTCATGACAAGAAATATAAATTCATCAGAATGTCCCCCAAACACTGGCTACTAAAAAGTCATAATAGTAAAAAACTTGATTTCAATTGCTTTGCCTTTTTTGCAACATTCGTTTTCTCTTTATCTTTTATCACTTCACTACTTTATCATCCTTCCTTACAACTCACTATAACCTTTTATTATCAATACCATGGTATCTCTTGCAAGGGGATCAATACGTGGTGAATGAATTTCACAATTTAGTACTCAAATACACCTACCCACTTGGAGGTACCGATATTTGGCCTACTTTTTTTCTTTGTCCATGCGTGACCCACCCATTGATGACATCGATACCTAATTTTCTTCTTATGAATGCTTTCCCATGCTGGATTACTTTCCTCTAAGTCACCTTGTCTTAGTCTAGATGTATGACCTCCTTGGGATGTCTAGCTCTTCTCTTATCTCTTGTCCTTGGTCATTGATTTGACTATGTTAGACCATTCGGGGCACTCCCTTGCTAGTTAGGATTTGTCTTGGGCTTCATACACCTAATCTAGTCCATGGTTTGTTTGTGTACAATTAATAGGGTCTTGTTGGATCAAACCTTCCTTGCCCTACCCCGATTTCTTGGTGCCAAGTAAACTATGACTTTCTTAGGCCATACCACAAATATAAGTTGCGGCCCACAAAACAAAGTGTGCTTTTAGGAGGAAATACCCATAGTACAAGGCTTAAATATGACATATGTGGTTAACACTAAGGTTACACTTCCAATGTATGACACACTTTGTCTAATGACTAAGTTTACATTCATTCACGCCTTGAGGTCATTTCCTAAGCCATTTATATCACTTTCCTTCTCTTTGTAAGGGTTTTTTGATTCCTCTATGACCTCTCTTTTAAACTCTTGGTATCTCACAAGGACACTTCCCGATTAATACTAAATCTTGATCTAAATCCTTCTCCAAATTCTTGGGCTATCTAGACTTGTCATCTCTGACCCCTCTACATGTATCTCATTTCTTCCTCGAAGGCTTGTTGTCTTGTTTTAGGGTGTCTCCGTTGGTTTTGTCTCCTTTCATACCTTGGACAATTTAACTCTTCCACCTCAAGGGAGTTTCCAACACAATTAAAGTAAGAGAGCTATCATCTTTATAAGGGCACATTGGATCACCATCAAACACTTCATTGTTTTATTATTCTACATGATAAATCTAATGTGTTTTATTGCATTATATCGAAGATTGGGATCAAGTTTGTTTGTAGGAAGGTGTAGCCAAACGTGCATGTTCTACTCGAGTGGAGTAAGGCTCTATTAGAGGTTGGCCGCATCACTGAAGTTTATCCCAAGCAACGTCAACACCTACAATAATGTTTTTCCAGGTTTGTTCCTTCCTTTTCCTCTTTATCTTCAATAATTAGGTCAACTAGCTCAACAAAGGAAGTTGATAAATCAAACCTAGTTAGTTTGTTGTCTCTTGTTTATTTGATGTCGAACCTTAATTGAATTACCCCAATTAATCTACAATCATAGATAACATAATCAACACTAAAACCCTAATAAGCCTGGTGGTTTTCTTTCAATCTCTTCTCTTCCTCTCTTCCCCTCTAAGGGTTTCTCGGTTTCACCTCAAAACCAAGTGGCGACTCCACTCCCTCCTTCCTTTTTGTGGTAGCATGGTGCCTCACTCTAACTGTGATGCTACATTAGTAATGTCAAAGAAGCCACTCCCTCCTTCATAGGTTATCACATCTAAAACCCCCTAACGGGGGATGAATAAGTGACATGAATTAGATATTTAGACCAAGAAAGGGAACTAATCCCTTTGATGAAATTAAATGAAGGGGGAGGTAGTTAACGACATTGGAGCCTCTATCAGGCTCAGATCAATTAGTTGAATAGATAAAAACTAGAAAGAAAAAACAAAGAAACAAGGAAAACACATCAATATGCAAGATCGACAACCAAGAGATTAAAGTGTAAGATGCTTATCTCTACAAGTTGTAAAACAACCAAGGAACGTTCAACTACTAGCATGCAAAGTATGTAATTAATCTACTAGACTCAGACAAAGGGTTCACAGTTGAATATTTGACGTTATCTTCAAGATGGATAGGAGTAAAATGTTGAATATGTGGTCACAAGAATGCAAAATTAAGTTGTAAAATTTCTTTATTGACAACACAATTACTCTACTTACCTTAAAAAGGGTTAATTCCAAAATATTAGTTTCGGTTTAGAATATAATATTTAATGAAATTTAAGTTGCTTAAGAAACAATGGAGAGATAATTGGTTGACAAAGTATTACCAACACCAAGAACTTTGCCAATTTGAAAATTGGCTTGGAAATGCAAATCATAAAGTTGATGTGATAACATCCTTGCCATATCAAATACTAATTGCACCAAGAGTAGCTAGATGCTCTACAACCGAGTATGGTGGAGATGTTGAGGCGTTGGTGCCATGAAGCATTATGTACTTAATTAATAAAAATAAAGTCTAAGTTAACAATAAAAACAAAGTAGGCTTAATTAAAAAAAATAAAATGAAATAATAAATAAAATCCACTTATCTAAAATAATAATAATTAATAAAAATTATATGTTAAGAAATTGGATCCCTCTTAATATTTGATAGATCCAAGTTTAACATAGATTCACCCAAGTAGTCTCTTAATATTTGATAGTGTTATATAATATAACACATTGCAGTGCAACATGTTATATTATATAACACATTGCAAAGCAGAATATCTCGAGAAGCAAATGATCCTAATTGGCCACTGTACATTGCATAACATCAGTAAATGTAACGCTCGAAGATTTTAAGTAACTGACCCAACAATATATAAGGCTTAGCCCACTCATTTCAGGCTAAAGGGGTACTTTCAATAGTATCCTCGTCAGAGGCCTCACAACATTCCTCTCTCTTTACAACATGTTGAGGGCATTAGTATCTCTCGGCAGAAGGGTTTCGTGGATATGGATTATGACATCCAACATTTCATATTCGGATCAAATACCCTTGACTCAACATTATTATTATTTTAGTATATACTCTCCAAGTCACTGTCGTTTCCACGTGATTCCATACAAAGATGACGAATATTTGAATCGTTCTACCAAGGCTGTTACAAATAAGCCTAGGATTTTCTCTCGATGCGTCTAAAATCTCGTCCAAATACAGTGCCAATCCAACAATTCATTTATCTCTTATTCTGGATTGACAATAATGTATTGTGTCGATATAATTCGTCCATTCACAATAGAAATAAATATCTTAGGTTCATCATTTATCAATGATCCTATCCGATCATAATAATTCTATCGACAGATCATTTATTCGTAACCTAGATTACTTTATTCTAAAATGGTGGATCAATATACATATATGAACTAATGAGTGAATTATTTGGTCATTCACATAGGTTTTTGATCCCTCCAAGTTTAACATAGATTCACGCAAGTAATCTCTTCACTAATAAGTAATCTCTTCACTAATGGTCTCCATAAACCTCATATGGGGGAGAATAAGCTTTAAACCCTCGCTCCTCCTCAATTGTTTTCTAAGCGAAAGGGCTAAAGAGATAAGGTTGGTGAAGTGGCCTCAATGGGACCACGGGGCAAATCCCTATATCGACCCGCTGGTCACTCGTAGGGAAGAGAGATACATATAAAGAGAACGGGATGTGCTTACTTTATTTTCATTGTTTTGGTGAGTGAGTTAGAAACCCTAATCTCTCTCCACGGCCATCAAACCCTCTCAAGTAAACCCCCAAAACAGCACATTTATTCTGCTTCACTCGAAGCTCTGTTCTGCTCCATCTATTTTTCTCAAACATATTATTAGCCAGGCGAAGGATCGCTTCCGATTCCTTACTCTCCGTCTTCCATCCCCAACTTCTTCACTGTCTCGGCTTTTTCTCATTTTTGGGTTCAGGATGGTGCAGGTCAGTGATTTCCTCCCACTTTTTTCCTTTTTTTAAAATATCTGTTTATTTTAGCGGAGTCTTCTTGGTTTCGCAGTTCTTAAAACTTTCGGAGTTAGGATTTGTGTTTGTAATGGCAGCTGGTGGATCTATGTATGTATTGACTGTGTTAAAATTGTCCTTGTCCAGGGAGATAGTCGAAACTCTGGACCAAAACGTCCTCGAACTGACGGTAAGTTGTATTGATTTGATTTGATTGTTAACTAGTATGGATATATCTGGCAGGAGTTCAGATATGTAGACGATAGACATCTTTTAGGAAACGTAGTTATGGTTTAGGTTAGTTGTATCGTACATGATCTTGATATTTTTACTTTTCATTGATCTTGATATTTTCGTTTTTCATTATTTCACAATAGTCATACTGGACTTCTCTCTCCTCTACCTCCCTACTTTCACGTCTGTTAAATCGCATTGATAGAAATCTATCCGAAAAACCCATTAGTCGTGCACCTGGTGTCACAGACGCTCACACACTCGCGCACACTGTCATATATTCTGCAGATAGATATATCCTGTGTAAAAGATGAAGAGGGGGAAATGGCCTTTAAATTCTATTATCCTGTGTAAAAGATGAAGTGGGGGAAATGGGCTTTAAATTAATAGATATATCCTGTGTAAAAGATGAAGTGGGGAAATAGGCTTTAAATTTTGACGTTATATCGTGCCCTTGAAATTTTAAAAATATGGACATGACATCTAAAAAGTCTGGATCTACTAGTTATCCATGTACTTTTTCACACACACACATATATATATATATATATATATATATATATAATGTGCATATAGCTGTCTAGAAATTTTATAATTTAGTTTCCAAATCTCCCTCAAGTTTTAACCTAAATCAATGTCTCTACTGAAGATTCTATGATAATCTGTGTTGCAGTACTCGCTATTAATCTACGAGTTCTGACTCAAACGATTAATTGGCTGAAACAATTGTCGATTTTCAGGGGAAAGTCACTTTATAGGCAGATTTTATTGATCAGAGACTTTTGCCATGTTTTCCTATTTTTTTTTGAGTTCTCTTTGGAGGCAATGATTTGAATGTTAACTGTTTTTTTGGTATCTGAGTTCGGTACTAGTTCATAACTGATGCCCAATAGTAGCTGCGTACTGGCAGGGTTCTGAATAATGTTCATATAGCTTTCTGGACTTTAGCTGTGTAAGAACTTCAATCAAGTGAAGATGAGTTGGCTTCTTAGTATTACTTGTTTCCCTGCATTGTAGGTCCTCGAAATGAAGGTGACTGGACATGCCCTAGCTGTGGCAATGTAAATTTTGCATTTAGAACGACCTGCAACATGAGGAATTGTTCTGCATCTAAACCGGTTGAATATCCATTGGTAAGTTTCTGCTATACACTCAAATTAATGCAATGCTGCTGTTCCATATAGGAAGAGTAGAAGTTTTGTCTAATTATTTACTTCCAATTGTGTACATAATTTATATTAATAATTTGAAGTTATGGCAATTTGATTTTGTATGAAAAACACGGAGAACTGATAACACATTATAGCCAAGGCAAGATGCCTGATAAACAAAGCATCTGTGTAGTTTTCGTTTCAGGTTTTTCATCATTCTAGTCTGAATCTTGTAGAGAAAATCAGGAAGGTTTTATGTTTGTTTGCTTATATGAAGAGAAAATGTTGACATGAACATTGTTGTAAGATTTTAGGATCCTGTCTCACTTGAATTGTTTTGTTTATATTTTCTGATTATTGGTCTCATGTTGTCAGAAATCTGTGGGAGGGCCCATTCCAACTCCTTATGGGCATGCTCAGTCATCGATATATATGGGTCCTCCAGTTGGTGCAACATCTATGTATATTGGTAGTCAAGGCATGGCACCTGCATATGGTTCATCTCTTCCCTTTGGTGGAGCATCTGGTGTACATTATGATATGCCGTATTCGGGAGCGTCTGCAGTACCTTATGACTATGGTTCACATGTCCCCCCAAATGGTCCATACGGGGCTTTACACATGCCATCATCATATGCACATGGAGCAGTTATTGGTACAGGTATTACAATGCATTGAACTTACGGAAGCTTCTAGTTCATCCTGTTTGTATTGAACTTTGTTTCCTATCTAGAGTCTTATTCTTGTGATATCTATGATATTCTAGGTACTGGGTATGGTGCTGCCCCTATCATGGATGGGTATGGCATGGGAATGCCTATTGGTCGGGGTGCTTTGGTAGGTCACTAAGACTCGTGTATATGAAAGGAAAGAATTTTCATTTACTTGGTTTTCAACTTCTCTCTGTACATTGTTATTGGAATTTGTTTGGACATAACGACTGTCAATTGTTGTTTTGCGTTTTATTTATTGTTAAATCTGTGTCTGCCATTGTTTTTCATCTTCTTGGAATAATTTTGTTTACTTGCCTTTGAATTCCTATTACATTATCCTTGGACCCCATGAATTCTTTTCCTGAATTCTGTTGTTCTGTTTGTTGCTAAACTTATTTGAATTCTTAGATTATCCCTGGACCTCATGAGATCCATCCTTTTTACTTGATGTAGTTTTTATCTGAATGTCTTGTAAGGCTTTCTAAAATTGTTCTATGGATATTCTAGAGGTGTAAATGTAACTTCTTCCATGAGTTATTTTGAATAGAAATTACCATTGCATGACTTTGCAAGTGCCATAGTTAAACTGCTACTTGGACCAAAACATTACATTTACCCAAGTTGTTGCATGAAATATGACTTTATTCTTTTCCTTGTGGACACCCAGGGTTTGAGGCCTGGTGCTTTCCCTGAAGAAAATGGTTCTCGAAAGCGAAGGGGAGGTGAGTTTATTTTAAATGATTTTCCAGGAAGCTTTATGTGTTACTGTATTGCCAAATGTTTAGCAGAGATCTAAGTATTTTTGTTCTCTTTCTCAGATGGTTTATCTGATGGTGATTGGGTCTGCCCTAAATGTGGCAATACTAATTTCTCTTTCCGTACAATTTGCAACATGAGGAAGTGTGGTACGCCAAAGCCAACAGAGAATGTGAGTTTCCCTTTATAGTTTGAAGAGTTTTTTTCAGTGTTGCACCTTGTTTCTGGGTTGTGGGAGTGCAGGAGTGGGGAAATGCACATGGGGGATGTGTGGAGACAGCCCTCAAATTTTAGGGAAATTCATGGGGGATGGGTGGACCCGAGGGGTCCCTAGCATACGGGGCCAAAAATAAAAATCCCAACATAACAATTAATCCTATGTAAATTCATCATTGTACAATGGATTCTTTGCTTGCATAGGTTTTTTACTTTTATGTTTTTAATATTTTTGGGTTTTCTGGACAAAAATCATGGGGGCTGCCCAGGTGTCCCATTTTTTTGGGGGCAAGTGGGGGGTGTCTAGAACTCCCCCCATTTTGCAAAACACGTCTTGCACATTGTGAAACGTTTTGCTGTGTGTTTCTGAGTTTGCAAAATGTGGGGTGTGGTGAAATGTTTTGCTGGGTGCCCCCCTCATCTTGTGGGTGTGGGAAGTGCGGGGTGTGCCCCTGGCCTTGCAGAATGAGTTCTCGTGGAACACTGTTTCTTCTAGAGGTTTAAATGTATTTGTTGGAGTCATTACATATGCTAGCTTTGATCAATTGAATGTAGTCACTTCTGTAGCATAGCTGTTACGATGAAGTCTTTAACAATGGTTTATAATTTAAACTTTCATTTTGAATTGCAACTGGTTTTTTATGACACTAATGACAATGAGCATGTGATGTTTGCTTTGTTATGAACTTACAAACTGTTGCCGTCTTTTTTTCAGACTTCTAAAACATCGAATGGCACTACAAAAAATTCATCCAGTAAGTCACTCTTGCCTGATATCTAGATGCGCCATATACACTGTTCTGGTTAAAATCCTGGCTTATATTAAATCTTTGTATTTTGCTAATGTCATTTCTGCCATCATGTATTCTTCAGAGACAACACCACCTGAAGGCAGCTGGACTTGTGAGAAGTGTGGTAATATTAATTATCCTTTTCGAACCAAATGCAACAAATCAAACTGTGGTGCAGACAAGCCATTGGATAAAAAACCTTCGGATAAAATTCAATCAGATAAGGATCAGGTTGGTTGCAAGTCATGTCTTTTTGTTGACTCTTGTTTTCATGTGAATAAATGTTGAAGTTGTTTCAAGAGTTTCAATGACTACTGTAACTATTTGTTTATTGCTGTTGTTGTATTTGCCCTCAACACTTGCAATTGTTTGCTTACTTGTTATTTTGAATGATTTTGATTATAATACTATGTTATACTGTCATTATTCTGTTACACTGTTAAAAACTATGGTCATTGATTTTCCATTTTGTTACTGTTCCAGTGAGTGCTTTTTGCACTTTGGGTCCGGAGGTCCAGAGTTGTCGTCAGCATGCTCACTTATGGGTCTGAAGTCAGTTAAATGTCCTGGTGCGGCTGTTGTCGTCACGTCCATCTTTTCTCACCTTAGTCAAGTTTTATCAGCAGCCAATCAATTTATGTGACTTAGCAACTATGGAGTGGATTCTGGTCCCCAGAGGATCTTGGTACTGTCAGTTGTCTACAGTTTGAGTTGTATTGAATCATCTACTGGTTCTTTCAAGGTTGCAGGTTGTTATGCATGAACGTTTGACCTGGTATTATTTAGAAGAGTTAAGATAGTATTAAGGGTTAGATACGTTGACCTAGTAGAGATCTTTTGAGTTTTTAGTAAACAGAACTGTGGAACATGTTTGAAGTATACTTCTTTTCCAATACTGGTACCGTAGTGAATGGTATAATTGCAGAAGTTTTTATCCACTATCTTTCTAGGACCGTGAAGTAACTTTTGTGTTTCTAGGATTGTGAGATGAGTTTCTATTTAGTGGTGTCGTTTTGTTTTGTTTGAATGTTTCACTGTAGAGAATCTGTTAGGATTTTTTGATCTTTGATGCATAATGCATCTTATGCTGAAGCATAACACATCTTATGCTCAAGCATAACACATCTCTGGAAGCAATCAAAGTGTCTTGGTTCTAGTAATTTGAGGCATGTATGGTAGGTGCAATGCATTAGATAGGATGTTTAATTGGTTAAGGATGTTGAAGGATTTATTCCCCTGATGATCTTTAGTAATACGATGAGTTGTTGTTGACTGAACTCTGGGGTTGTCTACACCGAAGATCTGTCTTCACCTTCCCCCCTTTTGTTCCCTGATTATTAGGGTGTTCTGGATATATGGTAGCTGTGATGACATTGCCTCGTGACATTTTGATTTCTTTCCTTGTGCATTTTTTGGATGTCCTAAGGTATGTTATTCTATCCTGGATGTCCTAAGGTATGATATTCTATCTCAACATACAGCCCTTGTTCATTGATTGTAGTTAAAGCTGCTACATCAGACTGTTTATTTTTTTTATAAATTTGCCTGAAAATGTGCCACTTGAACCTTTTCAACAAACTCTGTAATGGTCTTTGAATTTTGATTGATTGTTCATTGAACTTCTGGCATTGATTGTTGAAAAAGAATATTGTGATGAAGATAATCAATTATTTGTTTTTGAGCATCTGGTGTAGATTACTCTAGAAGTATTGTTATTATGTTTAGTTTAGTTTGTTTTCTTGTTGCTGAGTTCTTTTTGTTCATGGAGGAAGAGATGCTACCAAATTTTGAGTTATATATTTGCAAATATGAAATTTGACTCACAGTTGATTGAGTTTGAGAAGTAAACACACTACTATGAAGCATGGCAATTTAGATTAGGATGTGACATTTACCGGTGGTGGGCTGGTTGTTGAAAACTGAATGGATCTGAAGATATCATCGGCAGTGAAAATATGATCTGAATTCCGTGGATATGTGTAAAAATTATTATGATATATATATTTTAATGATCTTAAATTAAATGAGAAGATCATTCATGAAAAATTCGGGGTTTAGAGTGGGAGCTTATTTAGTTATCAAAATATCAGTGAAAATATTAGAATATATGTTTGCCTCTCTTCTGGTGTTGAATGAAAATCCCTTGAAAATTTGTCTCTAGTTTTAGATAAGTCCCCTCAATTTTCTTTGCAAATTATTGTGGTCATTGGCCACTTATGAAAGGAGTAGGCATCTCGAAGTGAACTAGAAATAAAAATGCACCATTTAGAATATAAATACTAATAGCAGAGCGAAAGGCAATTATCTCGTTCGTTTATTTATTTCTCATTTTGTCTGGTCGTATTGTGTTCGTGAGCTCAAAATTGTATTAGAAATCAATTGTTACTATTAAATCCATTGAGCTTTATCATTAGAAATCAATGATTACTATTTGATAAATTAGACTTTGATAGATAATAAACTGATTGGTCATGGAAGATGAAATACCAGCAAATGAAAGAGGACGACTTTTACGTACCTGGTAATATACTAACTTGCCTTTAAAAAATGGTGTAATATAAGAGGTCATCTCTGACGATTTACTAAAAATAAAATGTGAAAATCATGTTAGAAACGATTTCTCAAGTTTAAATTTGTAAGCTGAGTTATTTTCAAGTTGTACGATCAAATTTAATTTTGTTCATTAAGTTTTAAATTTGTAAGCCGAGTTATTTTCATGTTCTATGATCAAATTTAATTTTGTTCATTAAGTTTTATCGAAAATATTTGAGTGCTCAGTGTGAGAAGTTTGGTTTTTTAAATTTTTATCTAGAGTACATATCTCGTCCTCAGAGAGTGTTTAGATGTTTGTGTTTTTTCTATGGAGTGGGGCAGCCAATAGAGTAGATCTAGAGAGAGCACATACACCTTTGAGCGCTCACATACTGTGAGATGTTTGATTTTCCATGGTGTTGGGCAGCCAATAGATTAGACGAATGGAGGAAAAGTAGAAGAATACGATCAGAATGGGAGGAGTTCAGAAGAAATAAAGGAACACAGTCAGAAGAGGAAGACAACCATTGAATGAATATTCCCTGCAAAGTGGATATCCATATTAGTGAGGGGTGAGGTAAAGGTTGAATATTTTCCAAATCCATGGTTTAGTTGGTTTCTGAGCAACAGCATTGCAAGTTAGACAAGTTACAGCGAGGGTATTGATGATGCGTTATGGACTACGATGCAAGCTAGTGATGCATTAAAAAGCGAAATATATTTTGACAAGGACTCGGGCATTCTTTATGGAAATTCATTCTCAAATCATTTGAAGGCTGATGGAATCATTTCAAACTTGTGACAAATGGATGCACGAGGAAGCTATTTAGAGCCCACGCATATAACAAATCTGAGCCAATGCTGCGTGGAGACATTGAGAGCCCCACGCATAGAACAAATCTGAGCCAATGCTGCGTGGAGACATTGAGAGCTCACTCATGTAACAAATCTGAGCCAATGCTCCGTGGAGACATCGAGAGCCCACGCATGTGTAACAAGCTGAGCCAAGGTTGCGTGGAGGCATGGAGAGGCCTGCGTGGAGACATTGAGAGCCCACACATGTAACCAATATGTTGTTTGTAGATGGAGGAATTTATATAAAGGTGCCATTTATTAGAGATTACATTCCAAAAAAGGTCCTATGATAACAAGAAGCGAGTGGATTCCACTTTTTTCATCATTCAAAGTTTTTGAAAATATAAAATTTAGAATATATTCGTGGACTACCCAAATTTGTATATAATTTGTTTGTTAATTTTTTATAGTTTTGTATTTTGGATGGTATTGCATCTTCATTGTGTAGATTTCAAATGAGATTACATTCAAATATATGGAGTTTTTGAAAGGAATTTATTAACTAGAAATAGAAAAATATAATCAAATTAAGAACAAACATTGTGTAGATTTCAAAGGAGATTACATTCAAATATATGGAGTTTTTGAAAGGAATTTATTATTAACTAGAAATAGAAAAATATAATCAAATTAAGAACAAACATTGTGTAGATTTCAAAGGAGACTACATTCAAATATATGGAGTTTTTGAAAGGAATTTATTAACTAGAAATAGAAAAATATAATCAAATTAAGAAAAAACTATATAAGTAGATCAGACGTTACATCCAATGGGGTTGGCGTTACATGCATGACTAAAATAAAATATTGGAGACCATGCCAAAGACATTTCATAAGCATAAAACATTTAGGGTGTTAAAGCTATATGGTGCAAGAGTATAGGGGGGGGGGAGATTTCTTACTTTTCGTCAAATAAAAAAGGTGTGGGGTGCCAAATACTACGAGGTGGGTGTAGTAACATAGGAAAATATATATTGGAGATTTGTTAAGTAGTTCTGATATTAAATGGATTTGTGAAAGCTTAAATAATTGTATGTTAGGTCTATCATTGTTCGAACATTTGTATGTTAGGTTTATCATTGTTCGTAACATGTGTTGTTTTTACCATGTAGAATTTGAGTTGTATTATGACATTTTTCTTATTTTTGACAAAATTATTGGACAAAGCACCCTAACCATAATTTAATATTATTGTTTGTAACATGTGTTGTCTTTACCATGTAGAATTCGAGTTGTACTACAAAGCACCATAATCATAATTCAATTAGTGGGTTTAAGAATACAAAGCACCATAATCATAATTCAATTAGTGGGTTTAAGAATAGCACAATGTGACCATTATTTCGACTAAGAATCTATTGCTTATCCAAATTATATATTGTCATGCACGCATAGCACAACATCAATGGTATGGAAATAATTGATGATAATCATCTAATTAAAGAGGAACCATTTCTATATTTATGATAACCATGCATGATACACATTTTGATACACATTGTTTTGATGTAATCTATCCATAGTTGAATCTATCAAACATCGAAAGGAATCAAATTTTTTAAGGTGTATTTTCTTTATCATTTAATTTCATGTCATATATTAATTTCTTCATTATATATGATAAAAAAATTACACCTTTAGAAATTTAAAACTTGTCATGTAATGTAATGTTATATTACGTGGCAACATCTCCTCCATATTGTGTTGTAGAGCACCTTGCTACTCTCGGTGCAACAAATGCTTTTCAAATGTATTTGCATTTTATAAGAGGAAACAATTGTGTTATGTAAAGTTAATTGACAATTATGTTAAACCTTGGCAATGTGCAACATTGAGTTATAAACCTTGTATGAGGTGTATTTGAAAGAGACACATTCTTGTCCATTTGTGCTAGAGTTTTTGATATTCTTATGAAAGTTAATAGTTTTATGTGCACTGTAGTTCATTTAAAAAAAGGTAATTATATATATTTTATTTTGAATTGGATCTGTTATTTTTTGTTGTCTTTTGCATGTGATTTCTTCTTTGTATTTTTATTGTGCACCTTGACGACTTTTAAAGTTTAGAAATGTCCTCAGATTTAGCTTATTTGTCTTGTAGCAACATATTATAGTGCTCCAAGAATCATTTTTATAGATTTTGATCTACCTCTCTATTCCATCAAACATCCTTAGCATTAGCCCCACTCAAAATACTTTGACCAAAACAAATGACCCACTCATCATAAAAGGTAAAATGTAGATTATATTACAGTGATCCAATAATCATTTTTATAGATTTCAACCTACTTGTCTATGCCATTAAACATCCTAGTGATTCAAAATGATTCATAGATCATAGAAGGTACCATGTAGATTCAAAGGAGAGCACATCTCCCTCGAATTCTTGAATAACCAAGGTACTTTTAGCAAAGAAAGAGCATCTTTAGAAAGGGAATTTGCCTTTGAATTAGATTCTCGAAAAATGTAGGGCCAAGTTTGTGATTTGACACTCATAATCCTAGTTCGTCAACAACTTGGAGTCCACAATTATTTGGAGATGTTGAACACCTTAGTCTATAGCAAACTTCAACAAAACTATAGTGCAAAGAATTCAACTCTATTATTAGTAAGCCTTACACCATATTTGAAAGAGAAAAAATGATGATGTGATATGAAAGGATATGCCTCTTAGGATTCCTTGGTATGCACCATCAAAGAACCCCTAGGGTTTAGAGTCATCTATCACATGCTCCTACACTCTTGGGATTCATTGGTATGCACCATCAAAGAACCCCTAGGGTTTGGTTTAGAGTCATCTATCACATGCTCCTTTAGAACCCTTTTTTCCTTTAGTAGCCCAGGGGCCTTTCTATGTTTCACAATTCCTTCTTAAGGAGGAATCCATATATCATATATAATCATCTTGTTGTATTCAAAAATCTATAATTGTCTAACAATTGTCATCTTATACATAACTCATAGATATTCATCCCTCAAGGAGAGTATTCACACAACACATCTTTCTATTAGTGTGTTAAAAAGCGTTGCTAAAGAACTTGATTCTTTGGAGAATGGTTTCATATGTTACATCCCGATGATTTTTTTTTTTTAAAATGATCATTAGATGTAATATATAAAGTCATTCTCCAAAGCTTTGAGTTCGTTAGCAACACTTTTAAACACACTAATAGAAAGATGGAGACACAACCCTTTTCCTAAAAAAAAATTGCCAATGACTTGGATCCAACATACATAGGTCTCTCTAGACACGATGAAAATAAATGTCTTTGCTGCACTTGCACTAAAAGAACATGAAAAAAATGAAATGTTTGATGCACAAAGATAAAATATGCACCTTATTGAAAGATAATGATGATAATGGTTATGTATATGAAAATGTACAATATTAAAGTGTTATTTGTTGATGTCCACACTTCAAGCAATTTTATCTATTGTAAATATAGCCATTGGTCATAATAGCTCATATAAGTTTCACGCCAATCATATCAATGAAGAAAACAAATGTAAATAAATGGAAACTGTCAATGGTGGATAATGAACGAATGATCAACATCATTCCATTAAGCTCTATCATGTAAACATATAAGAAGAAAGCAAAGGTTGTGATGAAGAAATTAAAGGGCCTAAAATAGCATAGTAGGAATAAGAAGTAGAGGCCAAGGATATTGCGAAGGAAAAGGGAGCTATGCAATAGGATGAAGAGAGTAAGAAAAGAAAGAGAGAAAATGGTTGAGAATTGAAGACTCTTGAGTAGAAAAAAAGGAGTCGCTGAGAATGTCCATTCAGGGCAAGCCCAACCAAAAATAATAGGTACATCTTCACATCATGTTTGTTCTTATTCCTCTCTCTATAAAACAATTGAACTTTCTCTCCTTGGTTGCATCTGGAGGGATCCTCTGCATACTTGGTGTTGGTTCCTCATAGACATCTAGCTCTCTATCTTGCTAGTTAGATGCCATTCAACCTCTCGACTTAATTGACCCTGCCATTCTACTTAGAGAAGAAAAAAAGAGAAGAAGGGTCAAGAAGAGTTGGCCTAGAAGCCTTATTTCGAAAGGAGACTAATGGAGCAAATGACACAACGAATGAAGGCCATATGAGTTCATATGAGGCAAAGACAAATTCAAGGTAAATTTGTAAATAGGGTGGGACCCTAAATTTAAAAATCATTTATATGATTCCAAGCTCGAGGAAACCATGGGAACCTAGATCTTCCAAAATTCATATCAGACCTTTCCATTTTTGATTTTGCAAGTTCCAGGTTAGAGATCGCAGTCACCCCTATAATTTCAACAAATTAATTTTGTAGATTAGGTATTTGTGGGCCTAGATGAAGCCATACAAGGGTTTTGCCGGGGCATGTAGTTATTGAGGGTTTTCTTGTGTTGCATGTGTAGGAAAATCTTTGATAGTTGTTGTTTCTCACGTGTATTGGTGGGCCATTTCACATGCATGCTAGTTGTGCATCTATTTGATGAACATATGTGCTACACTTGCATCTATCAAGGAAATAATTCATGCTCCTAGTATGGTAGGGATAAAAAAATGTGGAATAAATGGAATTTTTTTTGATTGACACCAAGTCTAATTTGACGTGCAAACACCCAGGATGAGTGTGCAATGGCGAGAGAGACTTTGAGGCCCTCCACAATGCGATCAATAAAGATCAGGTTGTATGGAGGTGGCTAGCTATGCATGGGTTACTGGTTAAGAACACACGTTTCCTCCTAGGATGTCATAGGTTCAAATCTAGAGGGGGTTAGGTTATGTACACCGCCACAGACTTTAGTAGTCAAATAACTGCATGAAGGGGGTTGCTTTTCCCACAAACAAGGGGGTCTCATATACCAACTTGGTGTTTGGCTTGTCTGTGACCTTAAAATTAGATTAATATTAATATTAATATTATTAGTAGTAGTGGTAGTAGTGTGAGTTATGGGCTTGTAGGGAACACACCTATCTACATGATACATGTAAAATTGATACTCTTGTGGACTTGTGTATAAATGTAGCATTGGTTAGGCTAGTAGGGAAATAACAATGCTGAGGCTATGTGGAGGTAGGAGACCCCAAACTAGTAGCACAAAGACTAAGAGTAGATGTAGAGTAGTTGGAGTGTCACTTACTAGAGGACCCGTGAGGTTGGATTGATCGATTACTAGAGGTAGTCAGAGATCGAGGTTGGTAAAACCTCGACAAGGCTCGAATTAAGGATTGCTTCAGGCTGCAATTGGAGTGGTGACCTATTATGAGGAGGCTAGTCATGGTGGGTCAGGTAGTAAGGGAACTCATGAGAGGAGCCATACCACTTATTGCTCAATATCTCTTGTTGGATGATGATGAGGGGGATGACTAGGTAGTTAGCTAGATGGGCGAAATGCCCCCATTTTTTTACTCAACTTGATGGACATGTGCCATGTTTTGGATAGAGCTTGACTTTGATGTACACACCTTTATTATTGATGACACACACACGCACATGCACACACACATATTATGGTATTTGATTGATAAGTCTTATGAATGAAAATGCAATGATGGTTTGTCTTTTCTATTTACCCGTGTTGTTGATTGAAGGGTTATCATGCTATGTGCATGCAAAATGTGCTTTCATTATGATGAACATAATATATGTCAAAATTGCAATATGATCTATAAAATTATAAAATTGTTTAGTCCTAGGAATATGAATGAATAAAATGGATTCAATCTGTTTAACCAATTGTATAACTTGTAGATACTTTCTAAAAAGGAAAGGATCAAGAACCGTATTAGTAGTTATACAACTGCACATGAGCAATTTAGAATCAAGATGAGCAAAAGGTGACAATTATGGAACTAGAGAGCATTGGCAAGTAAACCAATCACAACATTGTATTTCAGCTGATTATTGGTGGCATAAACCATGAAAACGCTGAGGAAAATCACATGTGAAGGGGACTAAATGGCCTAAGCTATCAAGTTTAGATTGCGGGTGTAGTGACTTGCATCATTGATAAAATTGATATTGTTGGAAACATAATCCGATAGAGTTTCAAAAATCATGGAATATGAACAATCAAGTTAATGTAACAATTATAGAGAGTCCAAAGACCTTGTAAGTTGAATCCAAAGTTCACATCAATGTATCATATCATTTAATAAATCGGCACTAACTGTATCTTTATCTGGCATTCAAACAATGGTAATGGTATCAGAGCCTATAGTTTTCCTAGGCGTAGAATATGCTTGTAACCCTCCATAGCAACACCTCTGACCTAGACCTAGCCTGCCAGTCTGCGCTAGTCTCAGTCCCTCGAAGACCATTGGCATTCTTTATCAGAAAACTAACCCTAGTCTGCCGTTTCTTCTGGCCCCTCTGATTGCATTACTCTACGATTAGAAACGTTGGTTCTGTCCCTCATTTCGTCAGAGGTCTGCTTAACTCATTCGAACGTTCTTCTGTGGGTGGGATACCACTCATCTCTCTGATGGTGAGTCTCAAACGACCACGTGACTTCTTCCTTGTCGTTGCATCGCTTTTCCCAGGCCTGTAGACCAGTGACTGGTAGCTTGATTGAAGTTCGGCTCCAAACCCATGAGCAAGGAAGAGTTCATTCGAAATCCTTCTTTACGTACAATCCGATTAAGAATCTCGTCCGTGCGAAGGCCACACTCTTGAGACTCGAATAACAAAGGAGAAAAAGTGAAGATAGTTGAGTTGGATGCTAACCACCAAAGTCGTAGAGGGTTTTTCCCTACATAGACGACATCCATGGTGGTGACAGTCTTGTGCCTTCCGTTATAACATAATGTTGGAAACCTAAACAGTTACCAACATCGACCCTTCTGCATTTACGATGGTGCCTTGTTGTTGATGTTGTGCCGTGGCCAATGATGTGTGATAAATGTATCACGAACTGCTGAAATTACTTTCCTTCACAAGATTATGTCTAGAGAAACCCTACATGCAAAGAATTGGAGGGTTCAATTGAGCCTCAACCAAGAAAAATAAATATTCGGAACATATTAAATGCCTTGGTTATTTTTGATGAGCGGATCTCGAATGCCATTACCGCGCGTTCTCTTCTCCTTTTGCCTACCCAGAGATCGATGGAATAAGGAGTCTGCACTTGCAATGAGACTGCTCGCCCGCATGAGACCCTAACTCACATCTATCTTAGCACCTCGCGTAACTGTTGGTTGCTATCTATTGTTGCTACTATATCCGCATGGGTACTTGCTGCTTGTTACTGTTTGACTAGCCTTGGCCTGGGGCTTGCATGGATTCTTCTCTGCGTTTTTTTTTCATCTGGTTAACATGGAATTGTCTATAGTATGCCTTTTGCTCGGTGCGCTCTAAAGTGCACTGGTGTGCTTGGTAGGTATAAATGCACCAATGAAAACGTATACTATATAATTAGTGCGCTACAAAATTTTAAGCCCCCTTTACAAACTCACTGCTTTCAATTTTATTGACATAATATAAATGGAAACCTCCACAATTAAATTTTGTGGAGATTTTGCTTTGCTAAGGTAGTAACGGAGGTGAATCTCACTGGTGCCTTCTTCTTATAGATGCGTTTTTAACTAATTAAGAGCATCAATAACTTTCAAAAGCCATTCAAAACTTCGTTTGAAGTTAGAATTTTCTATGCTTCTTAAAGTTTCTTTTAATAATTCATTAGTATAAATGATGGTTTTGGTTCAACTATACATAATGAAAGGTTATAATATCAAATACCAATTCTTCAGATTCTTTTTCAGATTCTGGCTCATTCTATATTGTTAAAAGTTCGTTGTTCTCTCTTATATTGTTAAAAGTTCGTTGTTCTCTCTTGTTGTTTGAAGTAAGTTTAGATTTTATATATAATTCATTTCTCTTATTGAATTTATGTCATTTATGCATATGCATTTGAATAATTGTTCATTGAATTTTGCAGGATCATGACTTAAGATCAAGTTTGAATGCACAAGATATTCCACCAGTCCAAAAATGTTGCAAGCTCTTATCGGGAGAAAGATACCATATGAAAAAGTTTGATGAAAATCGACAATTGCTTTAACCTGCCAATTGTAATATGCCATCTTCTAGAAACTAGCCTAGGTCAACGATATTACACCTTGAATTAGATCTCTTTTATGACACCCGAGTAGTATGTGGTTGTTCAAAATGTAAAAGGTTGAAGAACCCTCAAAGCGTCACATTATCCCATTATATTAATGATCGAATACCCAAAGTTGATTGTTTAATGCCTCATGAATCCAATAGCTGATATAGAAAAAACACATAGGAATGCTTCCATATGCTCTTTTTTTGAAAAGTTGGAAGCCAAATCAGCTAAGTTTCATCCTAAATTGACCAAACCATCTCTTTTTATTAAGTCAATAGAGAGTTCTAGTGAGCCAAAGGATGATATCAATACTACTACCCAAAACATCTCTTAGAGATCCAAAAAGTTGTATGAATTAAGAGCAAAAATGTCAAAGTACACACCAAAGTCTATTCAATTGTTGGAAGACAACAACAACTCGCTTCAACATATGCCTACTTGGCTAATGAGTGATAGTAATGCTATGCCCATCGGGGTAGTAGTAGTAGTAATGGGCATACCATTCCCAACCCGCTAGTCCTTATCTCGATCGATTATGGAATTGATTCTTTCATCAATGATTTGATCAAATTATTGATAAAATAAGAAGAACGAGAATAAATGGATATACAATGTCTCAAGCAAACAATGCCATTTCCCTTCCCCCCCTCTCTCAAAACACTCATTTACCTTTCCTCCTCTCCTCACTCCATGCACCCGAATCCGATCCATATCCCATACTGAGAATTTTTTCAATCTCTTCACTTCACCCCTTCTCCTCTCATCTCTCCTTCACGGGTTCCCAAGCCTCCTCTCCCCTCCCACCTCTCCTTCCTCACATCCGAACCTAAATCATCTTCTCTCTCCTACCTCCCCTTACTCCCTCTCTCCATGCTCTCGTACTCCCATACTTGGCCTAATTTCCAAAATCCCTTTCCCTTTTATTGTTAACCAATCACTTTATGACATGTGGTAGACATGAAAGCTAATGATACCAAGACACATGGCGACCTCTTATCATGATACACATGGCATCCAATCACGTTGAGACACTTGGCATTGACTGGGCAATGATTCAGTGCTGACTAGGTGATGACTCAATGTTGACTATGCGAAGACATGGGCGCTGACTGGGCTAGTGGGTCGCCACGATTTTCCTAAGTCTAGACTTCCATAGTCTCCTTTTGTTCCACATGAAAGACATGGGAATATTTACCATATAAATATTACAATATCAATTACGACAATGAATGTGGTTTTTTAAAGAGGCAAATTTAATCAATGGCCCAAAATGACCCACGAATTGATGGACGACTACCGAGCAACGATTTTCCTAAGGTCATAACTTGAGTTTCGTGCACGGTTTTGGACAAACTGTACACCATTGGAAATTTAATTAGATGAAGAAGATGATGAAACATGTTTCAAGATCTGAAATTGGCCATAATTCTCATAGAAATTAAAATAATAGTCAACTCTGTTTGCTTGACTTGTTGGTAAATTTATTTAGAACCTCAACTTCTTGAGCCTATAACTTGAGATCCAGAACTCGAGATCCAGAACTCCAAATTGCGCTCAAGTTGGAATGATGAAAATTTCTTATATGATGGTTATATGGTTGAGAAATCAAATATCATGCTCAAAAAATTAAAACACAATCCACTTTTTTAAAAGGTAGTCAATTTGAAAATTTGAAAATAAAAGTTTATTAAATGATTTTTATTAAAGATGAATGGGCCCCACTTCAAGGCACAAATTTCAATGATATAAATTCATTAATGAGGCTTAAATAAATCATTTACTAAAGTGGTTACTCCAAGAAGAAAACTGTGTGGAAGTTCCTAGATGTGAAAATTCCAGGTCCTATCAGCTTGCTTTCTTGGTCTGTCTTTGACCAAAGAAAGACTCTAAGTTTCAACTGTAAGTTAATTAATTTTCTGTTGTTTTATAACAACCAACGATTCAAATGTATCTTGCTGATTTGTTACGATTATGCTCTCGATTTTGGGTGTTCTAGCATGCCGTTTTTGTCACCAAAGATTAGTACATGCATCTCAAAATAAACATAACACACCTAAACATTGTTTACTGCTGAATATGAACAGATCTAAGGAACTAAATCATGCATTTGTAGACACAGGTATTTTTGGTCAACATGACCCTGGATAAACCCTCCCCGGGGAAAACCAGTTTGAGATATGTGTGTATATATGAGGAAAGCAGAAGAAGGGTTACAATAAACACAAAATATGAAAGAACCTGATACAATAGCAACTCCAACTGAGTTGATATACAAGCTCGAAATCAATAGATGCACCCCAGAATGGTGCGCCCCTCATGCAAACTGTCGGAACCACTGAATATGCTCCAACTGCCAACTGTGAGCTCAGATATGAAAATCACTCCACAAGAATGAAACTCCAGTAGATGGCCTCCTTTTGAAACTGACCTCACTGCAATCTGATGGCTAGATATCCCACCAGGCACGAATCAACCTCCACAACTAATGCGCCCCTCTCAGAAGTAGAATAGCTCCAGTAAATAAACAAGGCAAGTAGCTCCAAGCCTCCATCAATGAAAGCAAGCGACCTCCCTCAAGCATTCTCATGCAAATGACCTCATCTCCATCCTCCAAGAGCTCCTCTCTCAACAAGCAAAAGACCAAGTGAAGAATGCCCCCCTCCTTCACCCTTTGCGCCCCTCTTTGACTAGCAAAAGGAAACCTAGATATCAAGGGTGGAGATCAAATCATCTCCCATCTAATCGATGGTTGAGATCTCCCCATGAATATATAAATCACAAACCCACTTTGGGTTAAGTTTCCTAAGTCAACTTATGTCTCTAATTCACCCCTTTGAATTAATAATCACTTTTAGGCCAAAAGTGACTAAATTTCACTTTAACCAAAGTAAAAGTGAAATTAGACAAAAGTACAAGGTACAAAGTGTAATGTCCTTTCCTCATGTGATAAGGAGGTCATAAGCACATGGGGAACACCTCCCAAGGTACAAAACTCAACACTAGAAAGACCAAATCCCTAACTACTTCAAGAAGCATTGGAAGTAGATTTTTAAAAAGACAGAGCACTATAAAAAAAAGGTTGGAGGGAAATTAGAAGATCAGAATAGGAAAGGTCCAACCATGCAACCAGGTCTCTGATCAACAAATAAATATCTCCATTCTTCTTCTTCTTCTACACCATTTTCTCATGGCTTTATGCTTGTATTTATGAACTGAGCATAAGGTTGAGTTTTGAGTGTCTTTCTTGTATTCTTCTAAGACTCTTTCTCTAAAAAAGATCATAGAGTATTTTACAGTTATATGCGTGACTAATAAATGTAAGCTAGGATTGTTTAAATGATTCATGGAGGTTTAGTCCTTGCACTTGGAAAGGTTCATTTATGAGCAAATAGTCAATTGGTTTGCTGAGATGTTTTGTATTGTTGAATATCTTTCATGGATAAAACTCCATCAAGGACTAGTTTGGGGTATTAATTTAATGATTCCTTAGATCTTGGGATCTTTGAGTATGATATTTTTGAAGTATGCCCATCTAATTCTTTTCATTTTTGAATGCATAAGTCATTTAAAGCTCTCTGAAATGATCAAAACCACTTCATTCTTTTTCTTGTGAAGATATGGATGTATCCTCTACTTGCATGTGATTTAGAGGGTTGTATAAATGATGCCGAGTATACATTTATTCTGATATTGAAGCCTTTCTTCAATATTTTTATTGTTAAGAAGCTACTTGTTGCACATAAAGATAAGATCTTGTTATCAAGAACCATTTCATCTAAAACTAAGTAATAAATATTTTGGGGTTTGCTGTTTAGCATTCTCCCCAATCCAAGAGAAATAAAGATATAAATTTCAAATTACGACAGAGGAGTACCACCTCTATAAAAATGCAGGGGGAATACCCGTGAGGTACAATCAAGATATAACTTTCAAATTATGACAGAGGAGTACCACCTCTATAAAAATGCAGGGGGAATACCCGCGAGGTTACTGTTTGGATCTTGACCAATCTGAACATCAACAAGACCATCCATGTTTATAAGAAGGGAGATTAGCAACAAGGCACAACATCAAGAATTTTCATATGACTAGGTTGTTGGATTTTTAAGTGTCAAATCCACTTTCATTGTTATACTTTTTGTTGTGTGTTAACTCCCAAAGTAAAACCGTTCTTTCGGTTGAACTTTGTAGAGGATATCCTTGCTATTAGTCACGTGCTTAAGCTACTTTTGTGTTATTTTTAGTTAAGAAAATTCTTGGTTCTGGTTCGGTCAATAAATTGGAA
>SNQJ01S0132838.1:20229-34817 GCA_010110895.2 Picea sitchensis | reverse complement strand
TTTATATAATCTTCAAACTGGTGTGAAATTTAAAACAACGTGTCCCTTTATTTGAACCATCGTACCTTTTCATTTAAAATGATAATCTAAACTTTAATTAATATCATTTTTCCTTTTTATTCTTTATTCATATTTTCATGATTTATTCTCTTTTAATCATGACCGTGTACTGGTTCATTTTTGTCATGAGTTTATCACAGACATGGATCGACTCATTAGATCGTACTCTTATTTCTGTTGCGTTCTTGGCTCGCAAACTGACCATATTCGATCATCACGCCTCTTTGATTAACTTATATATAATCATTGTTTGATTATTTTTCATAAATTGATCACTTGTCTTGGATCAATTTAATCCTTTAAACTCGATCCTGAAGCCCTGTTAATTTTATAGAGACCAAATTCCATGGAGGCGCTTCCTTCAAACCATCATATATGACTGTGGCATAGTACCACAAGATTTACCAATTATAGGCAATGCATTACAATCTTCCCTTTCAAACTTATTTACCATATGACCAATGGCGGTGACCTCAATGTTTAGGCGAGATGAACGCATGAGCGCTTTACCAAATCAACGGTCAAGATTCACTGTTCTAATGAACGACTAATGGGATTTCGGTATTTCAACCCTCGGGTCTTCATGACTTTCAACATTACAAAAATTTCGATTACAATATCGTCGATACAATCGGATGGTTCACATTTAAAATTGTGGAGACAGATCAATGATCATCTTTAACCTTACACATATCCTTTTACTGTTGAATCTGGTGGTTGTGACTTCATCACACGATGAGATGGATGGTTGTCGGGGTTTTGACACTTTTCCCTTGTTGATGTGGTGTGACGTATGTCCTTGAATCAACGATCCTCGTTCACCCTTTGATCGACAATTGAAATCATATCATGACTTCACGTTTCATGATTTCATTTACTAGATCCAACGAATGATAGGAATCAGATTTGATCCGATGGTCTAGATCCTCTCTCGCGATTTCATGTTTCGGGGTTTCTCCTGTGAGTCTCCTTGAATCCTTCCTCTGGAATTCTCGGTACCCAAAATGGAGCTTAGTTATGCTAGCTCCTTCCATTCATGTGACCACAGGTGGTGATCACTGCCTACACTAAAAGGCATTTTGTATTTTGCATTCCGGGAGTTTGAAGGTTAGAGGATTTCCCTTCTTTGACTTTCAGTCAGTGAAATGTTAGTCGCTTTCCACGTGTCCTTCTTGAATATGGACGGTCCTCCTGTTTTCAAAACTTTGTAACCTCGCTTCATCTTGCACGTAAAGAACATGCTTCTTCTTCTGGATCCAATGACGGTCGGTCTTCGGGCTCAGATATGACGGCTGTCGAGATTTCAGGATTCTCATTGTCACGTAACTTGCTGACATGTCACAAGCCTATTAGTTTCCATGTGTCATTCATATTCATGATATACATGTGTCTGTAGTGCCATATCAACTTGCCACTTCTCAGTGTCTAAATATGCCACGTGTCCTTAGTGACGTGGTATTCTACTTTGACTTCTGAGCTTCAGCTTTCAGGGTTTCATGACATTTGGGTGAATGCAATGGTAACTCTTGATTGCAATATCGCTGAAATGATTGGACAAACCACATTGTATCTCTGAACCAGATCAATGGTTAATCCATCACTGTGGTGATCAACGGGTGAGAGCATCCTGAAGCAATCTTTTAGATCGGACGACCTGTGTATGTTTTGGGATTTTGGCGTTCGCTACTTCAAAGGTTAAAGCACCTCTTTCCTTTGACCTTTGATTTCCCAATATCTGATATTTCACTCTCGTTGGATCGATGACCCACGTCGCTCCTCCTTTTTAGCTTTGGATCTAACGGTCCACATCACTCCTATTTGATCGACGATCCTTATTTTATCACGATTTCGCATTTCACTATTTGGAATGTTAAGCACTTCCTTCCTTTGACTTTCCAGTCAGTGAATTGATGACCCTTCCCCATGTTCCCTCGAGTTTCAAAGACCAGGATTCGCTCTCGATCCAATGGTCTGGATCATTTCGCTATTTTGGAGTGTTTAACTAACTCCTGGGCTTATCCTCCTTGCATCTCCACTAGATCCAACGGCTGATAGGTATTTCAGCTAATCCATCTCAACCTTTTAGTCGCTTATCCTATCCTTGCACTTTGAGAGGATTCGACGGCTTTCAGGAATTCTAACTCTAATCGGACGATTGTTGAGCCTTCTTTCCTTTTTTGTGCATTGTTCATCTTCTCAGCCTTTTCCTGTGCAATGGTTGACTACGTTCTGCAATGTGCTTCTTCCGTTTGATCTTTGATCCTCATTCACTAACTCTCATGAGATTTTATCATAGGATTGTTGATCCTATCGTGATCAACAATGGACATGAAATACTTATGTTCTTCTGAGATTTTGATCTCCATACAGTTCATTCTTCCTCCTGAGCTTGCACTATCGATTACTTCACACTATTTGACAGTAATCGTGTTCTTAACAACAGATCATAGAGACTGTTGACATCATATTGTTGACATCAATGATAATATCTAGTCTGTATGTAAACAACCGACCATCACAACAACTATTGATATCAATGACACACTGTCCAACAATCTCCTCTATCTTTAAGCAATAGATCATCATGACTGTTGACATCAGACTGTTGACATCAATGATAATCTGTCCAACAATCTCCCCCTTTGTCATTGAGGGAAACATACTGATTTCATAAACAAGACTCTCCCTGTGATTTGTGAGTAGCGAAGTGTCGAGGAGCCGAGGTCCGTGTGGACGTGTGGCAGAGCATAAGATGGGACCGCGCAGCCGACGGGTGGACACACATCACTTGGAGAGAGGAGTCAACACTCCATTGAATTCTCGCATCTCGGGAACTCGCGGAATAGGAGGGTGAAAGTTCAACCGTTCAACCTGCGAGGTCACGAGGTTGCGAGGTTGCGAGAGGCGCTAACATTTAATCCTAGCTCATGGTTGCATGTGGAGAGGGCGCTAACAAGGAAGGAGCTATACCCATATCGCCAGATTGGGTATCGCAAGATATGAAAGGAAGAGTTAGAGATTTTAAGTCCCGAACTCGCGAGATAGCGAGATTTGGCTGACCTCGGAGAAAGATTGTTGTGGGTGCAGATTTCCCGATAGGGAAATAGAAGAACCTTCGATTTCTTCGGGTCGAGAAGAAGAAGGTCCTGTGAGAGTGGACGTGCCTGGGTGGCGCGTTTGCGTCATCCCTCTTACACGAAACTCATTTGTTAGCATTCAACTTTTACGCATTAATCATTGTTGTCATTTATAACCAGTTAGATGTGAACATATATCAGAAATATATCATCAACAACTCATCATCACAAGGAACACAAAGAACACAATATGTATGTACAATTTTATTTTTATTACGGACTACAATCCTTGGGGTTTATGAGCTACAACTCTGCAAGAGCACCAACTCTATAATGCAAGACTCAGTTTACACCCTCAGCACCAAATGAGATGAGGAAACAATCCTCAATAGATATCAATATGTCAACAGGTACGCGACCTGTCGGTAGTGCAGCACACATGTGTATGTGCCCTACCAGTAGTACAGCACGCGTATGTACACGATCAGTCTATACTATAGCCTGTGTATACTTCTGAGCAACAAGGGTTTTTCCTTTTCATCAAATACTCAGATCTTTTGCAACCTGCAAATAAATTCTCTTATGTCTTCCACTATCCAGTCTAACCCATAGTCGGTCAAAACACATCCAAGCTCTCCAATAGCTTTCTCATACATCTCAACCACATAATATGAATGCTACTCAATCATGTATAAACATCGAGTATACTATAGCCATCATATCATTACCAAATCATAAGTGTTTTGATCACTCCATCAACCAACACATACCACATCACGAAAACCATACCAAGAATGACTCAAGAATTCAAAACACATAAAACAATAGTATCCATCAAGACAATAATGTAACCATACCTTTTGAACCAATGGATAGATCTGATGTGTCTGAGCACTGTGGATCTTCCTTGGAGCTTAATCTCAGAATCTGGAACCTATGTATCTTCATCTTCTCAAGTTCCCAACATGTACTCACCATGTACACAGTTGGCTTGCGTACATACTCACCATATACACAGCCAGCCCACGTATACCTTCAATGCATACACACCCTATACACAGACAGCCCGCGTATGCCTCAGAAAATAGGGTTTTCTGTGAATCTGAGAATTTCGTCATCAAGATATTCGATATTGCTGAAACTTTGATGCATCCATGAGATCCTCCTCTCGCTCTCTTCCTTAGAATAGATCTTCAATCATACTCAATAGATCTTCCACAAGTGTGTTTTCACAAGAGACCTTAGCCTCTTATTTATACTCTTCATCCTCTAGGTCACTTAACCCATATCTAGGTTACTTCCTTATTTTAGGGTTAACCACTTTCTATAAATAGAAAGTTCTCCATTATTTTATTAAAATAATCCTTCTTGATTTTGTAACTTTTATTTATCATTAAAATAATGATTTCTTCTTTTCAAACACTTTGACTTCTTTGACCTTTTGGGGCTTCAAGCCATCATATGGAGGTCCTCCAAATTCGTAAGGCCATAACTCTCAAACCGTGAGGTGTTATGTGACATTCCACATACCACCAGAAATGGCATGACAAGCACTATCCATCGAGGATAGTTTCACCAACAAGGTCACTGATCTTCATCTCATTATTCCACATACAAGCATGGGTTGTCTCAACCACAAAGCATCTTCCCGTGAGGGCTTTCACCATAAGGGGACAACTTTGGAGTTCATCCATTTGTACTTCTTATCAATCATGAAAAGACAATAATGAGTCATATTTACATCAAACAAACTATGCATAATATATCAAAGAATCCATCTTCATCTTGTATTAATGACAACTCATTGATCCATCTTCATCTATGCATCTTGATCCATCTTCATCGATTGGTTTCCACTTGACATCTATCATTCTCATCAAGGACAATACATATTACATTGTTCATCAATCATACTATCAATCAATCCATCCATTGACATCAGTCAAACACTTGACATCAATCAAACAATCAAACCATTGGCATCAATGACAACATGATCCAACACCACATGGATCTGCAGTGTAATTAAAATTGGCAGCCATGCGTACAAAGTCATTATGGATTGTAATATTCTCATGAGCAACTAGTTCTTCCAGCTAAGTTTCCATTACTCAACTTCTGGGAATTATAATGTATTTTGGCCATCGCAGATACTCCTCTAACCTCACACATTAGGGGGTATTTGTTATAGCAAGATTTGTCTCACCCCATGCAACTTACTCAGAAGGAATTTTTCATTTCCTATGCAGAATTTAAGTCCCCTTTTACACTTCCTAGAGCCAAAAAATCATATTTTTCCACATATACACGCCCTACCAGCTAAACAGCATGCATATACGTAGGTTGCACCACTATAGCTCGTGTACATCGAGTTTGGTGCTCAAAATTAAAAATAGTGTTAGGTTTGCATGTCACGTCACGAGATCCATGACCCTTGACATTCCATATACTGGAAACGTTCTGACTTGGCCCTTCAGTTCCATTTGAAGGCTATAAATTGGGCCATATCCAAACCGTGGAGAAGGAGAGAGTCCAACTTTTTAGAGAAAAGATACTCTGGAGAAATTGTCACTTCACATTGAGTTTGCATTCCTTTGTCCTTCAAAGTTTGAACACATTGTTCAGCCCCCAAGATCTTTTCTCTTTGATGGAGAACCTCATTGTCTCTGTTATATGAGCTTGCCTTTGGTGGAGGATTGAAATGGTGGAGGCCCAGCTGGAAGGGACTTAGTTTCTCGGTTCTAATATGTGTCGACATGGAAGTTTGTCACTTATACACTTATGTTGATCATATTTTAATAGAAATACTATTTTCTCGTCCAATTGATATCTTGAAAATATTTGAATTGTCATTCCATAGGCGTATTTGTTATGAATGTTAATGGATTATGTTATTATATATGCTAACATTATATATTATCACCATATGCTTGCATATCTTGGTTGTTGAGGACAAGTTTCAAGTATAAATATTTGAGTCGAGTGCTCAACGGTGGTCTTCATCAAATGTCCGGACGATGTAGGCTCTTTATCTTGTCTTATTGGCATTTTCATTTATATAGCATACTTGGGATTAGAGTTGATTTATGCAGTCATTCCGTCTGTTGTGATTTACCCCATGCCATAGAGTGATTTTCCTCGTAACATAATGCAACCTCAAACTGTACCAATAATCTCCTCAATAGATCAGATCTGATATCATATATCTCATACCCAATATCACAATAATATCACTAAAACCATGTGCATCTATGTCTCTCTAGTCATGTGCCATACATGTGCATACAATCATAAACATGTGTAATAAACCCTCACATGGACTAGACATCAAACCCTTACTGATATGCAGCCTCAAACTAAACCAACAACTTCACCAACACATCACAACCAAAAAACCTCAACCATGTACCAAGAATTACAAGATGTGCCTCAACACTCAACCAAAAAAGATGTACCAATGACCCAACAAGATGTACCAATGATAAATACCAGACATATCGGCATTGTATTTTTGTAGATCTAGATCATACAGTAAGTACCATACAACCTGTTAGCACCTAAGCATGTAGGGGGGTATTTTTCCCTAATAGGCGACCCCCTTTGGAAAAAAGATGACAAGAAGTGGGGTAAAAACCCACTTACCCTAAGTTTGGGGTGCAAACGCATGTTTCGTTAAGTGGTACGTGAATCTGGGCCCCCCCCTTAAATCCCCTTGTCACATCTCCGACTCCCTCTGCTTATCGCCTTTCACCATGTGTCTTCCACTCAGTGCCATTTTGGCCTACCTTTTTTCCCATTTCCTCACTCCCCGACCTGTCACATTGCGGCCTCCCTGTCACCTTCTCATGGCACATTGCCTCATCATCTAGTGTCACAGCCTCCGTTTCTTCGCCACCTGGTGCTTCCACCTCAGCAGCTCTCATCTCACCCTCATAGTTTTGACGCCATTGCCCCAGTCAGACCCTCATCCACATCCGCCATATGACTCCCCTCGCAGCAGTCAAACAAAGCAGCAAAATCCAAAGGGAGACTACCATGTCCTGCAGGTGCAGAGTTGACCAAGCCGTGCCTGATCCCGAGAAAGAAGTTATTGAGGCAGTTGATGGTGGTTGAACATCATCTCCTTCCATAAATAGAAGGTCGGGAAAGGACAAAGCATAGAGGCATATTGTCAGTCTATCCTGACAAGGATCACGTCTGACAGAAGACTGCATGGGCAGTCTACCCAATGTCTGCATGCGCAGCCTGATAGAGAAGCTCCTCGACGTCAAACATTGAATTCATGACTTGATCGTGCCTTCAATGCCTGGGTCAATTCCAAGTATATGTAGGCATTTTTTCCATTTTTGTAGGTATCGATGGTAGAGCAAAGCTCTCGACTGTAAAGCTTTAACAAAGCCTCTGGTTCTCTAGTTATAGAATGATATTTTGAGATTTCTTGTTTAATGGCGGCCAACCTCCTCCTTTCCTTTTTCCTCTGAATCTTAAGAGCCCGGGTATGGCTGATCCAATCGGTGTTGCTGTAACTATATGATGCATGTTTGATTGTATTAGTTCTGCAATGTTTGAGGTTTACTTTGAAGTTTCTCTAGTCTGAGATGATCTCATATCTGAGACTTTTCCCCTTTCTCTTCTTTCACTTACTCACCACTATGCAAATTTTACTGGCTTAAGTTAGATCAAGACCTCGCATGTCCTTGTTGTTCCAACCCAGTTTTCTAAGTGAGCAATAATGTTCTGAGTTTACTTCCATTTGATCACCCCCCTTTTAACAAATTATGACATAAACTGATGGGCGTCGGGCTCTGCTCCTGCTGCAATCCAGGAGTGACTTCCAACGCTAACATTTCTGGCATCGTTGTCGGGGACGAAGTTGAAAATTTTCCCTGGGATTGAACAACATCTAGCCTCTGATTCTGAAGGTGCATCAGGCATCAGAGCCCTACGAGATTGCTACTGTGCACTTGGCGACTCCATTGTGACGACTCCACTGTGGTGAACCTTCTGTTTTAGTTGTGGCTTCCAGAGGTAGGCACACGCAGTCCCATCCACAGCTGCCTCTAGCTACACCTGAAGTTGATCCGGAGGTGATTATTAGAAAAGGGAAGGCCTCTCAAGGAGAAACTTCCACCGTTGAACCAGGTAATCTGCAGACCTTTTTCTGAAGTTTCCCGTTTCCTGAATTTCAGGAGTGTTCTTGTTGAGTTTTCCCCTCCTGGTCTGGGATTGGAGGGAGAAATCCTTGTCACTCCCCTCTCCCCTGAAGTTGTACCTTGGCGTAGACCCTGGACTGTAGAAGATTTCACCACCCCTCCTCTTGTTATTGTTGTTGCTACTGCCTAGAGAGAAGCGTCTGCTAACTCAAGCCCCTTATCCTTCTCTCTGAATCCCCCATTGTTTCCCCTTCCACCTGGAAGCTCATTTCCAGTATCCCATGTATATCGAGCTCCTTCTCCTCCAAGTTCTCCTCCACCTAATATTCCTATGGCAAGAGAAAATCCCCCCATGACCAGAATGGAGGCTATAATAGCTGCTAGGTATGCTCCCCTTTTGTTACCTCAGCCTCTCAATGCCCTTCCAGTAGATATCTACCTTAAGTAGCTGCCCAAGTTTACGGGTGAAGGGGACATAGCTGCAGAAGAACACCTTGAAGCCTTTTACAGCTTCACAAATGATCATGTTATCATGCATGCAGACGTATGGATGAGGATTTTCGTCCATAGCCTTGAAGGTGAGGCTAGAAAGTGGTTTAGAGCACTGCCTCCTAGATCCATCGATGGGATTGAGGCTTTGGATAATGCCTTTTTGAGACAATGGGGAGACAAAAAGGACTTCATGTATTACATTACAGAGTTTGGGTCTTTGAAGAGAAAGGAAGGAGAGTCTGTCTCTGACTTCTCCAAGAGATTCAATAAAATGTATAAAAGAGATTCAATAAAATGTATAATAAAATCCCCTCTGAGATAAATCCCTCAGAAGCCTCTGCTAAGATCACTTATGCTAGCACTTTTGATCTCGATTTCTACCTTTTGTTGAGGGAAAGGAGAAACACTACTCTGGCTCACATGCAGGATACAGCCGTGGAAGTAGAATCTAACATATTGGTTATCGACCGACTCAGGAATAAGGTGGATAGAGACATATCCAGGAAGAGACCTGAAGCCTCCCCATCCAATTCCTCTCCCCTTCCCCTTCAGATGAACAAGGTAACTAAAATACTAAAATCGCTTTCGGCTAGAATGGAAAGGTGGGAGTTAGAAGGGAAGCCCATGTACAGAAATCCCCAAAATACTAATAACAGAGGTTTCAGGAGGCCTGGTAATAATGTACCATAGGCTTTGCCAAGGGAACAAAGGGGAAAAGACAGAGAAGATCAGAGGATTCAAACCCATCTCTAAAATAACCTAGTCGTTCATGAGGAAGGAGAGGAGATAGATGAGTTAGGCCCTGAAATTCACTGTATTGAAGAGACTTCCCCTTTTCCCCATTTGACTCAATACACATATGAAGAATCCCTTATGAACATTCAAATCAATGAGTTGGGTAAAGGGGAAAAGGCTAGAAACACTCCTAACAGGTAAAATCTCAGGTCAAAGAAGAAAGAAAGGAATTTTGATAGCCAGGATCAGCCCCTCATAGCAGAAAGGCCTGTTAAACCTGCAGCAGTCACTACTAAAGAAACGAAAAATCAAAATACTTCGCCAACAGCCAAGGAACCTGTCACTGAGGTAAGGGAAGCTCCTAAGCCTCTTTCTTCCTTTAGTTTTGAGCATGAAATTCAAAAGATGATAATTCTCGTACCCCTCTCAGAACTAGTCAAAAATGAAGATTTCAAAAGGTCCCTCTCCAAACTGCTACAATCTAAGTCCCCCCAGCCTTCCATAGACTCAGTAAATCTTCAAGATGAAAAGTTAGCAGTCGTCCTAGGTCCCATGGTAGAAGACAGAGATGATTCATCCCCTCCCTTATACACGTCCCTAAACATACATGATAAGGTGTTGCATAACTGCCTCATGGATTCAGGAGCTTCCCACAACCTTATGCCCAAAATAGTCGTGGAAGAATTGGGACTGGAAGTGACAAAGACTTATCACGATCTGTACTCTTTTGATTCAAGGAGGGTGCAATGCCTTGGGGTCATCAAAGACTTGGTGGTCTCTTTATTTCAGCTTCCAATGAAGAGTGTGGTCATGGACATTATGGTAGTTGATGTTCCCCCCAAGTTTGGCATGTTGTTGTCAAGATCTTGAATTAAAAGACTTGGAGGAACATTACAGATGGATCTCACATATGCCACCATTCCAATCTTCAGAGGGGAACACAGGAGGTTGTACAAAGAGTCTCAGCTGGCCTACATTGTTAGTGATGAAGCAGACCCCACCAATCATCCTATCTTTGGGCTTGACACTGATTTGGGGTCTAGTTTATTGTAGATCACTGAGACCCCTGAAGCCCCTTTTCAAATCAGAAAGCAACCCATATTTAATCACGAGATACCTCCTCCAACCACCTTTGTTTGGAAAATGTTCTTCGATGGAGCTTCTTCTAGTGAAGGCGCTGGCGCTGGAGTGGTTCTTGTGTCCCCTTGGCAGGAAACCATATCCCTGTCATAAAAGCTGGAATTTGAAGCTACCAATAATGTGGCAGAGTATGAAGCTCTTGTTCTGGGATTAAGGGTTGCAAAAGAAATGGGAATTGAGGGGGTAGCAGTGTTCGTAGATGCTGAATTGATAATCCAGCAAGTCAAAAATTCTTATCGGGCTAAGCATCCTCGGCTCAGGGGTTACAGAAATGAAGTGTGGGACCTGATTGATAATCTCTTCTCAGCTTTCAACATTTCTTTTATTCCAAGAGAGGAAAATACTTTGGTCGATTCCTTAGCTGTCTCAGCTAGTCTGTTCAAGATCCCTCTGCCGCCTAAGATCAAATATGAGGTTGAAATAAGATATAGGGCATCTGTTCCAGACAATATCAAGCATTGGAAGGTATTCAAAGATGATCTTGAAATCGAAAAATTTCTTCAGTCTGTCGATGAATTTTCTGCATTGCACATTGATCAGGATCCTGACCTTGAAAGTCACCCTCAGCCTGAGGTATTTTTAAATAAAATTGTTGGTCACCATATTATTCATCTGCCTAGCAATCACATTCCGAAGGGACTAGTCCCTTTAGAAATACTATTCGATGGGAATGATGTGACAGTAAAGGGTAGGGTTTCAAATGGAGATGTTGATACAGTGGAGTGCAACATCGGCACACAGGAGGAGCCTAAGTTTGTCAAGTTGTCAAGCAGTTTGACCAAAGAACAGAGGGCCAAATATACCAAGTTGTTAAGGGAATTTTTCGATGTGTTTGCATGGACCTATGAAGACCTCAAGACATATGACATATCTATCATTGAACACAAGATCCCACTGAAGGAAGAGTCTAAGCCATTCAGGCAGAAGCTAAGACAGATAAATCCCATGTTGTTGCCTGTCATGGAAAGAGAAGTGAAGAGGTTGTTATATGCCCAAATCATTGTCCCCTTGAGATATTCTGAGTGGGTGGCCAATTTGGTCTCGGTGAGGAGAAAAGTGGAGAAATCAGGCTTTGCGTCGACTTCAGGAACCTGAACAGGAGCTCAAAGAAAGACAAATATCCCTTGCCCAACATGGAACACATATTGTAGAGGGTAACTGGTGCATCTAGGATATCCATGATTGATGGTTTTTCTGGCTATAATCAGATATCAGTCATGCCTGAGGACAGAGAAAAAACATCCTTCACCACTCCTTGGGGCACATTCATGTATGCCAAAATGACTTTTGGATTAATGAATGCAGGAGCAACATTTCAGCGAGCCATGGACATAGCCTTCATCAGGGAGAAAGGTCAGTTTGTGGTGATCTATATAGATGACATCACAGTCTTCTCCGGGTCTGATAAAGAGCATCGCTGTCACTTGAGGAAAGTTTTCTTGAAGTGCCAGAGGTTTGGTCTATCCTTAAATCCCAAGAAATCTTTATTTGTTATGAAGGAGGGGAATTTGTTAGGCCATATAGTATCAGCAGAGGGAGTGAGAATTGATCCCAGTAGGGTAGAGGCAATTCAGACCCTGTCACTTCCCAGGTCTAGAAAGGAGGTCCAGGATTTTTTAGGGAAGATTAACTTTTTGAGGAGGTTCGTCTCAAATTTTGCTGAGTTGGTGAAACACATCACAGCCATGCTCAGAAAGGGAAATGAAGTAAAATGGACTGTTGAGCCCAAGGAATCTTTTGTCCAAATAAAGAAGGAATTGACTGAGGCACCTGTGCTGATCAGTCCTGATTATTCCAAGGATTTCCTAATTTTTTCTTTTGCTTCTTTTGATACAGTAGCAGCGGTCTTATTGCATAAAAATGAGGAAGGTCGAGAACAACCCATTTCCTTCTTCAGTAAGGCATTAAGAGATGCAGAAATCAGGTATGAGATCATGGAGAAGCGGGCCTATGCCTTGGTAAAAGCTCTCAAAGCTTTCAGAGTCTATGTCTTGCACTCAAGAGTGACTGCATACATTCCTTCAGCCTCTATGAAGGACATCCTTATACAGCCTGACATAGATGGGAGAAGAGGTAAATAGATTGTTAAGATCCTAGAGTTTGACCTGAAGATAAAGCCCACGAAGTTGGTAAAAGGGTAGGGTTTAGCCAAGTTGCTGGTTGAATCCAATTGCAAGGCCTTGGGGCTTAGCTTCATCAATGCTTGCTTGGGAAATCATCAAGCTGAGTCACCCAACAAAATCTCTCATGATGGCTTATCACTAGAAGGATGCACTTGGTACAAAGAAATTTTGTAATTTCTGCAAGAGTTGAAGCCTCCTGATGGAATGGGAAAAAGCAAGGTAAGAGCTTTAAAGCTCAAGGCGGTCAGATATTGCCTTATTGACCATGTCCTATACTGGAGAGACCCTCTAGGAGTGTTTCTGAGGTGCCTGAATCCACAGGAAGCCCAGAAATTTATCTTTGATTTCCACAGTGGCCTTTGTGGAGGGAATCACTTCTAGAAGACCACAGCCCACAAAATTCTCAGGGATGGGTACTACTGGCCCACCTTATTCACTGATGTCTACAAAGAATTCATAGCTTGCATCAAATTCCAAAGGTTCTCAGGGAAGCAGCAGCTCAAATATCTTCCACTAAAGCCTATAGTAGCTTCAGCACCCTTTCAACAGTGGGGGTTGGACTTCATTGGGGAAATTCATCCTCCTTCAAGTGGCCAGCACAGATGGATCCTGACTGCAACGGACTATTTCACCGAGTGGATAGAAGCTGCCCCCACCAAGAGTGCTTCAAAAAAGGTAATTATCAGCTTCTTGGAGGATATCATAGTCAGATTTGGTTGTCCCAGCAGAATTGTCACTGATAATGGCGCTTCTTTCAAGTCTAAGCCTTTGGTTAAGTTCTGTGAGCAGTTCGAGATTTCACTAATTCACTCCACTCCCTATTATCCTCAAGGAAATGGACTAGCAGAATCTTCCAATAAAAGTTTAATCAAACTCGTTAAAAGGTTATTGGAAGACAATAAGAGGGCCTGGGATTCAAAGCTCAAGTTCGCTCTATGGGCCGATCGAGTGACAACAAAGAAGTCCCTTGGCACCTCACATTTTCAACTTGTTTATGGGACGGAGGTTGTTTTTCCCACTCATCTCACTTTACATGTAGCGAATTTCTTTCAAGATCATGAAGGAGAGCCAGACCATATGGTCAGAAGAATTCATCAAGTGGTGGAACTGCAACAGATCAAGGAGTAGGTAATGGACATAGCTCATAGTCATCAGCAAAAGATCAAGCAGGCCTTTAACAGGAAGGTCAAGAAGAAGGAATTCGAGCTGGGTGATTTGGTGCTTAAGTGGGATGTACCCAGGCAAGATAGGGGTAAACACAGCAAGTTTGATGCCCTCTGGATTGGGCCCTTCAAAATCTCTAAAGTATTCTCGAACAACACTTACAGGTTGCAGGATTTGGAGGGTGAAGAAGTTTTTAACGGCCCAGTAAATGGGCATTTCCTGAAGAAATGTTTTGATTGAGCCTTAGACGGCTCCTCTGTTTTTTGTAAATATTGTTTTTTTGTTTATTTTTCGGCTTAATAAATGACTCCAAATCCCAACAGCAAGGCATTGGAACTGCAGAAGGAGTTCTTAGAGAATCACAAGGACGACACTATCCCCCATGGAGCCTAATGTTAGCGCCTAAGCATGTAGGGGGGTATTTTTCCCTAATAGGCGACCCCCTTTGGCGAAAAGATGACAAGAAGTGGGTTAAAAATCCACTTACCCTAAGTTTAGGGTGCAAACGCGCATTTTGTTAAGCGACAGGTGAATCTAGGCGGCCAGAATCTACGTGCCCAGATCTACGATTAGGGTTGGATTCCAGAGCCCCATCACCATTCTACCTTTAAAGCAGAGGGGGGGGTCCGGAATTAGTCACACAT
>SNQJ01S0132833.1:0-17885 GCA_010110895.2 Picea sitchensis | reverse complement strand
ACACACATATATATATATATATATATATACAAAACATATACATATATTAAAACATATAATATATACATATTTGAGTGAGCCTAATGGTTAAGAATATGTGGTTCCTCTTAAGAGGTCACAAGTTCAAATCCAAATACTTTGTTTGATAGTTCAATCAATATAATTGTTTCCCAAGTAGTATAATTGTTTCCCAAGTCGAAACAAAAGCTTTGGCACCAATAGTTTCAACCAGCTCGAGTAAAGTATCGGACATCCAAACAATAGATAAATCTTCCCATCAAAGGGATACCTTTCCTAGAAAAGAACCTTGGGATACTTTGTTATATTCAAGGATAAAACCATTTAGGTACTCTCTCTTTGGAAACTAAACCAGTATGGATGATCAAGAGGATCACAACCCTGTAAGACACGAGGAGGGAGAAGAAGTTGGAAACCAAACTGAAACCACCTTCGGGTTTCCAATTTTGGATACCACACAGAATGTCAATATGAAGAAAATTCCACTCTTATCACTATCCACCTTTTACGGTAAAAATAGTGAATACCCGAATACCTTCCTATTTGAGTTTGACATCTTATGTCGGAGCTACAATTACTTGCAAGATGCCCATAAACTAAAAACAATTCTTGCCACCCTCAAGGATTCTGCACTAAGATGGTTCATTGGGTTGGGAGAGTCCAGTATTGGGTCTTGGGAAGGCATGAAATATATATTTCTTAAAAAATACCAAGATTACTGCAAGTCCAAGGATTCTCGTAATGATATTTTTAAAATTCAACAGTTAGAGGATGAGAATCTTGAGGATTACATGGAATGATTTTCTTATATCTCACAGAAATCAAAGTACCATGACCTTCCAGATGATGTAGTCAGGTCTCTTTTCCTTAAAGTTATTTCAGAAGAATACCTAGAGACACTTAACCTGATGGCATCAGGTGACATCTCCCATAAACCATTTACTGAAATCTATGAAATGTGTAGGAATTACTTGAGGAGTAGAGACAAAACAGGGAAGAGTGTTCGGTATTTTTATAGTAGAAACTAAAAGCAGATATTTCAGGTGGTGTCACAAGGGTAGAGATAGGGAACCTATTGGAGAAATTCAGAACCGATATCTTAAGTACAATAGGTTCCCATTTAGACACCCTAAAGATTAAAAAGAAACCGGAGGAGGAGAATGCAGCAATGTGCATATTTTTCCCAAGATGCAGGAGGAAGAATTCTTCAAGGGAATGCCCATTAGATAATATTTTAGTTTGTGGCTTCTCCACTGAAGACCACCCAACTGAAAAATTCTCATCACTACCCGGTTTGTTAGCCATTTACATAAGTGGGGATCCTGGGGAATCCTCTTATGCACCTAGGAGGCCATGAAAGCCTAGGAGTCATCCTACATACTCGAATCTACCACCTCAAGTTCCACCCTATTATCAACAACCACAACAGTGGAACTCACCGAGTTGGAAAAACTGGTCTACAGAGTATCACCATCCTTGGCTACAAGGATAGAGAGGAGGTCATACCTAAGGAAACACTCAAGCTCCACCTATCCCTATTCTCACTCATCCTTATCCCCAGTTTCCATCGAACATCCTGTAACTTTTGTCAGGTTTTGTTCCCCCACCTTTACCTCCTATTCGACAACAACCCCAACTATTGTTGGAAAAATAACTGAGAGGGGGGGGTGAATCAGTTATATATCTAAGCTTGAAACTTTTCTTGTTATTTTTAGAATCTTTATAGATTATTATTTAATGTGTTTCTGATAACTTAACATGCATAGATATACAATATTTTATCAATCACACATAGACACTTATTTTCATGAGGAAAGCCATAAAGGGAGAAAACATCTTCTTCTTAGGATGTCAATCAAGCTCCAACTTTCATGTACACCACAGTCTTTGAGAACCAACTCAAATATGAGGCTACAACCTCTGATAGCAAGCTACAACTTGCAGAGAGAACCAACTCTCAGATTTCTCTAGCACCAACTTCCAGGCGTCTCTAGCACCAACTCCCAGAATATATTCTAGCACCAACTAGAATTTAGAGGACTACAATCCTCCCTAGCACCACCCTACCACCCTTATTGAATATTACAAAAATTACTTATTTGATCTATCTCTGATCTGATCTATTACAACTTGATGTCTCCTTTTCCTTCTTTAGCTTCTATCCTATGTTCCACTTATGCATATTTCTTCTTCTATGCTCTAAGACTCCATCTGCATTCTATGCGTTGTGCCTCTTCTATGCACTTATGATCTTTCCCACAACCTTCTTCTACCTGCATGAATAACTATGAAAAACACACACTCTTCTCTATTCTACATATTTTTATCACGCCAAATCCTCTGCCAGATAATACTACCAACTCTTTGTCTTCTCTAGTGGTTATCCTGAGTCTGTTTGTCATCAGTGGTCGTTATCCTGAGATTCTTTGGCTTCACTTGCAGTGTGACCCTTAGTCTCCTCTGTTACAGTTGAGCTTCTCTGACAATTGCAGGAGGTCTTCTCTGTCAGTTACAGGAGGTCCTCGCGAAGAAGCTCCTTGCGAACTTCACCCACGCGAACTAGCACCGGGTGCAAGTTTCCCCCACGTGACCACCGGCTGTGATCATATGCCTACAAAAAGGTGCTACGCGACTTTGTGTTTCACGACCTCGCGAGTTATCTCTCCTCCTTTCTTCGAAGTACGAACTCCCAAACTCTGAACTTTGTTGTGTTAGATGAACGATCCACGACCCTCTTTGATCCGATGGCCCAGATATCCTCTTCGCACTTCGGGACTTCGAGTTTCACGATGTCGAAATTTAGATCATCTCCTTTCTTCCGATTCTCAAACTCGCGCTCGCATCAGATCAATGTTCCACGTATTTCTGCTATCAACGGTTGTGATCACCTTCACGAATCACGACTTCGCACTTTGCGATGTCTATGGACTGCTCGACGCAGTTCTTTCGATTCGTGATTCTGCGAATATGCCTATTTGTTGCCACGTGTCCTCCTCGATGATGAATGGTTCTGATAGACCTCAGAACTTTGGGACTTTGTGAGTCTGCTTCTCATTTGCAATCTAAAGGAATGAAAGCCCGTGCACTTACCTATGGATCCAACGATGGTTGGTCCACACACTCAGATCTAATGCCTGAGATCTATTTTCATCCTCTGCGCGCTCGTTCCTCCTGTTCTTACCATTTCTTCCGACTTAGAATATTTTCTAAGTATTCAAAGGTTTCGGCCTCCGAACCTTCTCCTACGAAACTGGTTGAAAGGTCTCATCTTCACTTTTCCTCCTGAGCTCTGTATTCATAAAAGAAGACTTATTCTGGTGTTATCATTGTTTTTGTTCTTTCCATCAATGACAAGAAAACTCTTCCTGTAAACCTTCCAACAATCTCCCCCCTTTGGCATTGATGGCAACCCTAAAAGGCTACACTATTCTGCTTAGATCTCCAACCGTAGCATCCAGACCACACCTTTTTCTCCCCCTTTGACATCAATTTCAAAGAAAACTGAGAGTGACGATGTTCTCCCCCTTATCAGAGATACAATAAGCACTCTTCCCCTAATCAGATAGACTATTTTAACTTGATAACAGGGTCATGCCCAACTTTTGGCGTAGATACTCAAACTGAGCTTTTGCAAGTGGTTTAGTCAAGATATCAGGTATCTGATCTTTGGATGGAATATAATGCAAAGAAACAACAATTTTGGTTACCTATTCCCTCAATAAGTGATACTTCATGGGTGTATGCTTGGTCTTGGAGTGAAATGCAAGATTTTTTGACACACTGATTGCACTCGTATTATCACAATGCATTGGGATCGGTGCAGTATACTTTACCTCCAAGTCTGCAAGTGTCTAAATCATCCACAATACTTGGGTACAACAAGTGGCAGTTGCAATGTATTCAGCTTCTGTAGTCGATAAGGAAGTGGAACCTTGCTTCTTGCTAAGACATGCTACTAATGAATCACCTAACAAGAATGCACCTCCATTGGTGCTCTTTCTCTCATCCAAGCAGTTAGCCCAATCAGCATCTGAATAGACTGATAAGTGAAAATTCTGATTCGTAGGATACCATAGGCCATAGTTCATTGTTCCTTTTAAGTATCTGAATATTATTTTGACAGCCATCAAATGAATCTGTTTAGGTGCAGACTGATACCTTCCTACCATTCCAACAGCATGCATTATGTCTGGACGAGATGTTGTGATGTACAACAGGCTACCTATCATAGACCTATATGAACTCTGATCAACATCAGGTGAGTCATCCTTGCTTAACTTGCATCTAGTGACCATAGGTGTGTTCATAGGTGAAGAATATTCCATTTGAAACCTTTTCAACATTTCTCTTAGATATTTCTCCTGAGAAAGAAATATTCCTTCATACCTCTAAGTAATTTGCAGACCAAGAAAAAATGACAGTTCCCCTATCATAGAAATTTCAAATTCAGACTGCATGGCAGAAGCAAACCATTGTACCAATGAATCATTATTACTTCTGAAGATTATGTCATCTACATAGACCAACACAATGAGTAAATCATTATCCTATGTTTCGATATATAGATTGCAGTCAATTATTCATCTCTTGAACCCTGTTATCCAGTCTATAATACCAGGCACGAAGAGCTTGTTTCAACCCATATAAGGTTTTATTTAGCTTGCAGACAAATTCAGGGTTATCTGACAATTGGAAAACCTCTGGTTGTTCCATATAGAATTCTTCTTTTATATCTCAATTTAGAAAAGCTAACTTGACATCCATTTGATAGACTTTAAACTCCTTATGACAAGCATAGGCAAGAAACATTCTAATAGCTTATAATCTTGCTACGGGTGCAAATGTTTCTTCAAAATCCAGTCCTTCTATCTGAGCATACCCTTTGCAGACCAATCTATCCTTATTTCTTACAATATTTCCTTTCTCATTCATCTTATTTTTGTAGACCTATTTGGATCCTATTACATTTTTATTTGTTGGCCTAGGAACAAGTTCCCAGGTGTCATTATTTTCAATTTGATCCAGTTCTTCATTCATTGATTTTAACCAATATACATCTTTACTGGCTTCATTAAATTTCTTGGGTTCCACCATGGATATGAAGGTTATATTTTATTTCTTGGTGTCTTTGATTATCCTTATCCTGGTTTGTACACCTTTGTCTTTCTCACCAATTATCTGACTTGCAGGATGATTCTTTTGAGTAATTCTGGAGGAAGGGTTTGATGTTGATTGTTGTCTTGACTCTTCTTGTCTCGGTGTCTCTTCTCTACCTAATTCATCATCTTCTTGTGACTCTAAGATTTGTTGTTCTTCATTTTCATTATTCTCATCATCTTCTTCATCTGACTTAGTGTTTATTCTCTGTTGATCTTTTACAGGAGCTTCTTCATCAATTCGAACATCAATACAGTCTACTAATTTATGCATTATTTTTTTAAAGCATCTGTATCCTTTGTTGTTCGTTGCATATCCTAAGAATATACCTTCATCATCTCTACCATCAAATTTTCCTAGATGATCATCATTATTTTTTATGTAGCATTTACTTCCAAATACTTTGAAGTGCTTGATTGATGCAAGTTGACCAAACCACATATCATATGGAGTTTTATCACTGTTCAGCCTTATATGTGATTTGTTCAGAATATGAACAGCCATGTGAACAACCTCCACCCAGAAGGTTTGTGAAATGTATTTTTCACTCAACATATCCCTTGCCATCTACTAAAATGATCTATTTTGGCGTTCTACAACTCCATTTTGTTGAGGAGTACCTGGAATAGTATATTCTCTTTTAATTCCATGTATGTCACATAATTCTTTGAAATCTCTTGACATAAATTCTCCTCCCATGTCTGAGCGAATTATATTTAACTTCCTTCCTGTTTGATTCTTAGCTAACTCAAACATTTGGAACTTCTCAAAAGCATCATATTTTTCTCTCATAAAGGCGACCCACGTAAGTCTAGAGAAGTCATCAATGACCAGCATAAAGTAGCATTCTCCTCCAATTCCTTCCTTTCACGATGGTCCACACAGATCCATATGAATAATTCGAAGTGGTTTCTCTGAAGATATGAAACTCTTCTATTTGAATTGATCACGAGTCAGCTTCCCCATTTGACAGGATTCACATACCGAGTTATGAGGCTTAGATATTCTTGGAATATCTTTCACAGCACCTTCCTTATTCATATTAACAATATGATCAAAATTCAGGTGTTCAAGCCTTCTATGCCATAACCAACTTTCATAAAATTTGCTTAAATGACATTCCTCCTTATCTTCCTTCAGAACATAGACATTGTTTTCAGTTCTAACCTCTTTTGCAATCAACTCTCCTATGTTCGTTGTTTTTATTTTATAATCTTTGGTAGTGAAAGTGACTTCACATCCTTTGTCACACACCTGACTGACACTAAGAATATTATGCTTTAATCCATCAACAAATAATACATATTGATCTTTGCCTCTTCCATTATGTAATCTTACTAGAGCTTTACCTCTGATCTTTCCTAGAGCATCATTTCCAAAGGTCACATTTCTTGATTTACTTTCTTTGAGTGATAGGAACTTACTTTTGTCACCAGACATATCACTGGAGCATCCGCTATCAATATACTAGGGGTTCTTTTGTCTTTGAGATGAAAACACTAATATACACTTGTTATGTTCTTTCTTCTTCCAAACTTTGACGTTTTCAGCTCTTTGATTTGAATCTAGCTTATAGTTCTTTAGGCGACAGTTTGCAGCTTTATGTCCATAATTAGGGCAGATGTAACATCCTGGTTCATTGAATAAAGGATCATAATGACTGTTATGCTTAATATGCGTCTTTTTACCACCCATCACATGATTTGCAGTCTGTGGTTGTTTCTTACTTGGCTATCTCATTCTTTGTTGTGGAAAATATTTATTCCTTGGGTGTCTTGATTGCTCATGTCTAAATATTAAAGCATAATTTACAGCTTTGTGGCCAAAGTTAGAATAGTAAAAACAATATCCATAGAAAAAATATTTGTACCTGGAAAATGGTTGTCTTCTTTGATCAGGTCGATTTCTTCCATGCTGATGATTTCCTTGAGCAGAAGGTGTATTATTTCTTTGTTCTACATATTCAGTTCTGGTACCTTTTTCTTCACTCATTGGCGGTTGATTATCTTCCTTTGTTTCTACAGGTTTGTTGTTGTCAATGGTTGTATATTTGACAAACTTGATGGATTCTTTATTTCTTGACTGACCACTACTTGATCCCTCTTCATAAACCAAACTAGTTTTCAACTTTGGATTCCTTTGCTAATTCAGAATGGTGGCTAATCCTTATGAGGCTTTAATACTTGTTAGATTCTGATGATATAAGGCCTGAAATTTCTCTATATCTTTTCTGACAGACACTACTTCAGCTTCCAATTTTTCACCTTTTATTTTGGCTTCCTTCAATTGTTGTTTGAGGATGTCTTCAATCCTCTTAGCTTCTTCTAACTTAACCTTCAACAGATCAATTTCGTCAGATGATTCATTGCATGTTTTCTCATACATGAGCAGTAACTGTTTTTGTTTTATTTTCTTTTCTCTGAGTCTATCAATCTCTTCCATGGCACTGACAAGTTCTCCTTCAAGATCTACTACTGCTTCACAATCAACAAACTCACTTCCTGTATCTCCATTATTTAGATCTTCTAAATATATTAGCATGAAATCATTTATTTTACTTTCAATAGAAGAGTCATTGTTTTCATCATCTGAAGGATCGTCATCATTGTTTACACAAAGGATTTTCTTCTTAAAATAATTCTCTTTATAGACCTTCTTGTGTGTGTGCTTCTATTCATCGTCATATGTCTAATATTTTCTTTTGTGGGGACACTTAGATGTAAAATGACCTATCTTACCACAGTTGAAATATTTGAAGGGCAGTTTACCTTTGTATTTGTCTGATCCTCTCGTCAGTCTTCTCACAAAATTTGCTTCAATCTCATCTATATCAGAGTCTATGTTTTTCTCTACTTTAAAGGATGCCTCTCTTGTAGTGGGTTTACCTTTGGTGATTCTCATTTCATACGTAGTTAGGGTTCCAAGAAGTTGATCTAGTTTCAACGTTTTGAGATCAGTTATTTCCTCTATAGCAGAGACCTTTGAGTTAAATCTATTAGAAGGAGATCTTAATATTTTCTGGACTACAAAAGATTCATCTATCGTTTCACCTAGACCTTTCATGGTGTTGACAAGTTCTTCTATACGTAAGAAGTAATTATTGATAGTTTCATCTTCATCCATCTTTAATTGCTCAAATTTCAATCTGTGAGTCTGAAGTTTTTCGTTTTTCACCTTTTCATTACCTTCATAACTACTTATCAGCTTGTCCCACATAATGTTTGTTGAATCACAGTGCATGGATTTGACAAACTCGGCTTCTGCAAGTCCACTGAGGATGGCATTCATTTCTTGCATTAAATCTAAATTCCAGCTTATCGTCTTTTGAGGCCAAGACTACAAGCTTCACATATCCAGTTTCAACAACATCCCAAACATCAGCACCCAAAGACATTAAATATGTTCTCATCCTTATTTTCCAGAAGGCAAAGTTTTTTCCATCAAACAGAGGAACTCTATTAGTTGAACTTCCTTCACGACTAGTCATGTTCAAGCTTATGGATCTACCTTTGATCAAAGGCACCGTCTCTGATACCAATTGTTGGAAAAATAACTGAGAGGGGGCAGTGAATCAGTTATATATATATATATATATATATATAAGCTTGAAATTTTTATTGTTCTTTTCATAATCTTTCTAGATTATTATTTAATGTGTTGCTGATAACTTAGCATGCATAGATATACAATATTTGATCAATCACACAGAATACACAAAGACACTTATTTTCATGAGGAAACCCATAAAGGGAGAAAACCTCTTCTTCTTAGGATGTCAATCAAGCTCCAACTTTTATGTACACCACAGTCTTTGAGCACCAACTCAAATATGAGGCTACAACCTCTGATAACAAGCTACAACTTGCAGAGAGCACCAAATCTCAGATTTCTCTAGCACCAACTAGATGGAAGCACCAACTCCTAGGTTTCTCTAGCACCAACTAGATGGAAGCACCAACTCCCATAATATCTTCTAGCACTAAATAGAATTTATAGGACCACAATCCTCCCTGGCACCACCCTACCACCCTTATTGAATATTAAAAAAATTAATTATTTGATTTGTCTCTGATCTGATCTATTACATCTTGATGTCTCTTTTTCCTTCTTTAGCTTCTATCCTCTGTTCCACTTATGCATATTTATGCTTCTATGCTCTGTGACTCCATATGCATTCTATGTGTTGCGCCTCTTCTGTGCACTTCTGATCCTACCCACAGCCTTCTTATACCCGCATGAATAACTATGAAAAACACACACTCTTCTTTGTTGTGCGTATTTTATCACGCCAAATCCTCTGCCAGATAATACTACCAACTCTTCGTCTTCTCTGGCGGTTATCCTGAGTCGGTTCGTCATCAGTGGTCATTATCCTGAGATTCTTTGGATTCACTCGTAGTGTGACCCTTCATCTTCTCTGTTACAGTTGAGCTTCTATGACAGTTACAGGAGGTCTTCTCTGTCAGTTACAGGAGGTCCTCGCGAAGAATCTCCTTGCGAAATTCACCCCTGTGAACTAGCATCGGGTGCAAGTTTCCCCCACGTGACCATAGGCTGTGATCATACGCCTACCAAAAAGGTGCTACGCAACTTCGTGTTTCATGACCTCATGAGTTATCTCTCCTACATTCTTCAAAGTCTGAACTCCCGAACTCTGAACATTTTCATGTAAGATCAATGATCCACGACCCTCTGTGATCCAATGACCTAGATATCCTCTTCACACTTCGGGACTTCGCATTTCACGATGTTGAAATTTAGATCATCTCCTTTCTTCCGATTCCCGAACTTGCACTCGCATCATATCAATGGTCCATGTCCTTTTTCTATCAATGGTTGTGATCACCTTTGTGAATCATGACTTCACGCTTCGCGATGTCTGCGGACTGCTCGACACAGTTCTTTCGATTTGCGATTCTGTGAATATTCCTATCTCCTTCCACGTGTCCTCATCGATGATGAACGGCTATGATAGACCTTAGAACTTCGGGACTTTGTGATTCTTCTTCTCTTGTGAAATCTAAAGGAATGAAAGCTCATGCACTTACCTCTGTATCCAATGATGGTTGGTTCACATGCTCAGATCTAACGCCTGAGATTTGCTTTCCTCCTCTGCGCACTTGTTCCTCCTGTGCTTACGATTTCTTCTGAATTAGAATATTTTCTAAGTATTCAAAGGTTTTGGCCTCCGAACCTTCTCCTATGAAACCGGTTGAAAGGTCTCCTCTTCACTTTTCCTCCTGAGCTCTATCTTCATAAAAGAATACTTCTTCCAGTGCTATCATCATTTTTGTTCTTTCCATCAATGAAAAGAACACTCTTCCTGTAAACCTACCAACAACAATACCAGAATACAAGATCCCCAAGACCGACATTATTACCGGCACAACCAGTGCGCAGCCCCAATAACAAACCAACTCAACCTCTTCACAATGTTGAGATGTAAGCCTTTCCGACGTATGTTATTTCTCTTTTTCCATTGCAAGAGATTCAACTGAGGTCGGGAAAAGTTCTGGATAGGCAGCGGTCTTCAGTAGTCATTCGAGAAGAAGAAGATGATGAAACTCATGAACAACCCATGGATGACACTAAGTGTGAACATGTTATCATTCCTAAAGACCAAGAACCCAAGCTTCCCCAAAATGAATCTTTACATATTACAAAAGCCCCTCCTTATCTAGAAAGATTAGTGATTGAGAAACCTACCACTCGACCGGAATTTGACATTTTTCATGAATTGAAGAATATCTGTGTCAAAATTCCCTTGGTACAATCCATAAAGGACATTCAAATTTATAGTAAGGTGGTCAAATAATTGTGTATTAAGAAGCCAGGAAGGAAGCAAAAGGATCCTCCAACAGTACATTTGATAGGAGAATTCTCTGAGTACATATCAAAGTAGCCTAGGGTCAAAAAAATATGGGAATCCAGGGAACCCCGTAGTAACAATAACCATTAATAAGGTTCCCATCGGAAACATTCTCATAGACCTAGGGGCAGCCATTCTCATTGTCCTTGACCGACCTGGAAAGGAGAATTTATTAGTTGATTTTCTTTCACGCATAAAACATGAGGGTGATGATATTCTTGTTGATGATAGTTTCCTAGATGATCATCGTTTTTCCCTCTCTATAAATACCCCATGGTTTGCAGACATGGAAAATTATTTGGCTACTAAGAAGTTAGCAACTCATTTGTCACCTCATGAAAAGTGCAGAATTATCACGCAAAGTGATAACTACTCTTGGGTTGGCCATGACCTTTTTCGTACTGGCCTAGACTTAATTATTCGTAGATGTGTCTGAGAAGATGAGATACCAAAAATCCTATGAATTTGTCATGATGGACCATGTTGTGGTCATTTTTCTGACAAATGTACAACATATAAGGTGTTACATTCAGGTTACTATTGGCCTAGCATTTTTAAGGATGCTGCCAAATATGTGAGGAGTTGTGATAGCTTTCAAAGGATATGAAGACCCACATCAGCTGATGAAATGACCTTGCATGCCCAAGTTATGATAGAACCTTTAGAGAAATGGGCCCATGATTTTGTGGGAGAAATTTCACCCATGTCTCGTAAGAAGAATTATATTTTGGTTTGTACAGATTATGTCACCAATTGGGTAGAAGAAAAGCCTTATTTAGGGCTACCAAAAAATATGTTGTCGAATTCATTTATGAAGACATATTTACCCGCTTTGGTGTTCCTCATGAAATTGTTACAGACCAAGGCACCCAATTCACTTCCAAGTTGATGAGAGAATTAACGAAGAAATATGGGATTAAGCACTACAAGTCTTCTCGATATCACTCGCAGGCTAATGGTCAAGTAGAGTCCATAAACAAATTTTTGGAAGATATCTTAACCAAGACTGTTCAATTACACCATAGGGATTGGGCTGATAGTATTCCAAAGGCTTTGTGGGCATATCGTACCACCTGGAGAAACACCACTAGGCATACCCCTTACGAGCTAGTGTATGGAAAACAAGTACTTCTACCAATAGAATTCCAAGTAAGGACTTTTTGTATTGCTGCACAATTGGGATTAAACCTAGATGAGGCACAAAAACAATGAGCCCTACAATTAAACGAGTTGGATGAGATTAGGCAATATGTTATCCAATGAACAATGTTAGTTCAAAACCAAAGGATCAAGCGGCATGACAAATTTATTAAAAAGAAACAATTCCAACCTGGTGATTAGGCTTTGTTGTTTGACTCCCGATTTAAAAATTTTAAAGGCAAACTTACCACTCAGTGGTTGGGTCCTTATGAGGTAGTCACCGTGTATGATAATGGGGCTTTTAAGATCAAAACAATTGATGATGGACAAGTCTCTTTCGTAGTGAATGGACATTGATTCAAACTTTACCACAGACCCATTTCCAAAGAATATTTTCTATAGGTCATGTCAACTGACAAGGCATTGGCCTTAGTAGATGGGGAATTTTATTCTCCCTCCTCCTGTTCTTGAAACTTTTTCTGAATTTAGACTGTACATATGTAAATAATTTGAATTGTCTTGATAAACAATTCTAGATATTTCTGCAGGTATTTATTTCACCACGAGTGGACAATTTCAAGGAAACAAAAAGGGAAGTGTTTTCCTTCAAAGAATATTGTTATATTTGAAACTTGTTTTCTGCTAAGCATCAATTGAATAATGACTTGATGTAATTAGATATATTTTTGCAAATATTTCTATCTTTTTTTTTTCTCAAGGCTTCTTTAATGGCAGTTTCTCTTAACCTCCACCACTAGAGGATATAAGGAAGTGACACCTTGACTATCAAACCTAGAGGTTACTCGTACAGTTTCCCCAAGAACACTGAGTAGGTGAGTAAAGTATATTTATTGAAGAGTAGAAAGAAGGTCTGAATAGTGGTTAGTCATGGAGACATCACTATGACTTAAAAAAAGAAGAAAGTGAGTCGAGCCTAAAGATACCTTTCTGTTCTTTTCCAATGGTACCATCCACTACACACTAAAAATGCTTGATTATACCATATTTTTAGATAGGATACGTCCACTTAAGTACCCATTACATCAGGACAATCTATAAGGAATACATAAACAAGAGTCATCCTCTAACATAAATACCATCCCAATCTTAAAAAATGTTTTTTAGAGTTGTCTCCCCATCTTACTGCAAAAAGGAATTTTTGTGTAAAAATATTAAAAGATGGTGGACCGGTCTTTGTTGTAAAAGGGTGTAAGAGGCTAACCCATCGGGATACTGAATAGGTATGCTAGTAGCGGGTAACGGCCTGTGGTATGAATAGGTAAACTCGTCGGATTACTGAATAGGTTTGCTAGCAGCGGAGCATTCTACCTAGCGAGAGTGATAATCTGACAAACAATAAATAAAATTCCTAAATCTTAAACTTGTCTTGATGTATGGCATTACTTGTAGACAAAGTTGAAAAGAAGTATGCATGGTTAAGCAAAGGTCAATGAACTCCATAAATCTGCCATTGGGAACTAACTTTAAGACTATCCCAAGACTCTCTTGCCTACCTCTTCTTAACTATATGTAGGATGTTCTATCCTACATGTGGGGCCATATTCTAACTGTCTCATCAGACTAACGTGTGAAATTTATCTCTACACTTGGCCAGCTGTAAATCTTAGTCTATTCAGAGAATTGACTAGTTCCCTATATTTTTTATTGTGAGATGTCATAATACTTAGGAGTGGGGGAGGCGTTTCATGATCTGACAAATGATAAACACTGCCTATCTATATTATAATCCATGAGAAGAAGAAGTAGAATCTTTGTAAAAATTATGTTATATTGTTTTCACAATACTCTGGGTTATTATATCAACAGTTATTTTTATTTAAAATGCTAAATTCTATACCGCTGACATCACTGTGTGTTATAAGCCTGCTCTACATTTTTTTTGAAAGACCGCTTAGCTAGTTCTTTGTGTCAATTACAGACTGTTAAATATTCACTAAAGATTTGTGTCACACGCCTATGGACAGAGGAACAAATTGTTTTATAGTGTACAAGAATGATGACAAGGCAATTAACAGTTTATCATTCTATTCACACTTATCATGTACATACTCTTGTTTACCATGACTGCCAGAAATTTCCTAAGCTGAGTGCTATGGGTAAATGTCCATTATAATGGGGATAATTTCTATTTTCACAGGATTACCATGTGAAGTTCCATATGGAGTGCCATTTGGAAGACCAGATGGGGTTCCATCTGGACTACCAGATGAAGCACCATATGAAGGATCGGATGAGGTATGCACATACTGTAAGTGACCACAATTGCAGAAAAAAAATGGATCGTTTGAATTGATACACTTGTTCACTGGTAAGTTGAGATGAATTAAATAGTATGTCATTAAAATTCACATTGATAATTAAATTAAAAACTTTTATTGCATTTTTATGATCAAATGTCCAAGTAGAATACTTGGACATTGATCTAATTCACACATGATTTCAATTTCCTCCAAAGTACACCATTCGAAATTCAAATGTTGCGCAATCATAGTCACACATGGAAATCATGTGTGATGAATTCCCTCACGAATTCAACCATTTTCCACCTTAATTGCATTAAAAATCGGGTGTTTAGCTCCAATTTCCATTTCACTCATCCTTGCTTTCTATGTCGCACTCACCCTCTGCCCAATTATGTTCCTCTGCTCATCCTCTGCATTGTAACCATTCCCAAACACTATGAACCTTCCTCCTATGTCGAGCTTCTAGCCATTCCCAAATTCACAAAGTGTAGGGAGATCTTCCTTCGTGCAGGGTGGGGACCATTCTTGGCCTGTCTGCAAGGCCACAATGATGGTGTCTCACTGCAATTTACTCTTGGGTTCGATGGGAGGCTGGTGCGCATAGGGTCTCTGAGGAGTTAATTTCCTCATCCAAGAAATTTCCATGGGTTGGAGATCGATGGTTCAAACACAATCAATTCCCACGGCCAAGCTACAACAGATTTTTAAATCTTGAGTTTCAAAATGTTTCCGGAGCTAAAGGGTACTCCAAAGAATGGATCAAGGATGAGTTGATTAATCCCCTAATCGTCATTACCAAGCTTATCACTTGTGAAGGTAGATACTCTGTCTTCAAAGCTTCCCATTTCCGTTTGTTAGCTCATTTCCAATTTAATAAGCCTCTGAATTTTCCTTTCTACTTCTTGAAAAGTCTTGAGAAAATGTCTTCCCAAGTGATTAAAAACATGGCCAATCCTCATAACAGTCTATTCCACCACGACCTCATCAAATTTCTTGTCATAACTGAGTTGAGAAAATAGGGCAAGACATGGGATGAATTCCTCTATCAATTCTCAAACCCCCATCTCATAGTCAAGACCAATAAGAGATCAATTGATTTAGGGATTGTTACTCCATCTAAGATTCATTCTCCAAAGACTTCAAACCCTCCAACTCAAATTATCTCTTTGTCTAAACAAAAGGCCAAGAAAATTGTAGATTCCCCTGCAGCCTCATCAAGCAAGAAAACTAAAAATCCTATTGATAATTCTCTATTTCCCTCAACACCTATTGATCCTCAACCTAAGAAGTTACAAGATGCATTTCAGCAAGATTTTCCTTCAGTCCCTACAAATAGAAGAGGATTCAATTGGTTCAAAGGGGGATATTTTCAAAGAAGTACCCGAAGTGCAAGTGAAAAGCCTAATGTAAAACCTCCAAGCACTTCAGATCCTATCCAAGTGTCTTATGATCATGAAAGCCCCCATAAAAGAGTCTGAGAAGTTTCTGCGGAAGAGTTTGAGCCTAATAAAGAAGTAAAATCTGAACCTATTCCCTCTCACAAGCACTCTGTTACTCCTACCTCCCAGATGCCTACATCAGCTTCCAAAATTGATATACCTTCTACATCCATCAAGGGATCCAAGCCCTGTTCTTTTGAAACATTTGATCATACCCCAATTATTGAAAAATTACAACAAGAAAATGCCCAGTTGCTTCAACAGTTGGAAGAGTGAAAGACTATGGATAGGCATATACATCATGACAATGTGGTATTGCAAGAAAAAGTGAATTATCTCCAACGATTGGTTGATCAAATGACCACCGCCAATCGCAGCCTCCGGACACAATTGAAACATCGTAAAAGGCTCAAGACAAAATATCGAGGACAAGAGGGAGAATCTTCTAAAGCCAATCCACCCCCTCCTTCACGAGTCTAGTTATGTCGGGTGATTCATTTTTTGTTTGCAGAGGGACATGCAAATCCTTAGGCATGGCGGTAATGTTGGGTTCATATTTTTTATTTTTTATTTCGATGATCAAACCTTTTTTGCATCGATATTACATATTATATGCTTCATATTTGTCATTTTGAAGGAGTTTCAAAGGTTTATATATCAATTCATCATGGATTTTCATCAGGTATGTATAATTGGTGTTTTTGTAATGATTGTGAGATCAATTCAGTTCAGTTCGATGTTTATAAAGATCTAATGCATGGTTTGTGTGCAACAGGGAAAAATTGTGGTTTGATCCTCCATCTGGTACCTCGTCCAACACTCCATTCAACACTCCATCTAGCACGCGATCCGACACTCCATCCGGCACGTGATCCATCACTTGGAGTGCACTGAAGATGGTGGTTGGTACATTGGTGGGTTGTGGTGGAAAAATCGCCGATCTGGGTTTTATGCCCCCTCGTGGCCTCCAGCTATAGAGCTCGACACACCTCATATTGGGAGGTTGTAGTGATCGCTGAGTGGATCATGGAATTTCTAGAAGATGTTGTTGTTAGAATTTAATGTAATGATTTTTTTGCTTTTAGAGGAGGTCGACCTCTCAAGATGTAACTTATCTATAAATACCACTATCAATGGCATGACCACAAAGATAATTTTTGAGAAAACAATTATTGTGTAATACAAACATTTTCTGCAACTTTGTTCCAGACTTCGTTTTTATGATTAATGACAGAATTTTGTTGAGTTAAACCTGCGTTTTATTGTTGGAGTGTAGCCACAACCTATTAGGGGGCCCACCAGTGGTCTGGGTGACTGTATATCAATAGATATCGTGTGTTTATCTTGTTTCTTAGTTAGAATTTATACTTGTTTCTTTCTTGTATGTATTTATTAGTTTCAATTACTGTATATTTCAATTATAATTTGTTAATCTAATTTGTATCTCCTTAATTAAAGATTGCTTGTAGGAGCTCGTTAATTATCATATTGTGTCTCTTCTTTCTTAGTTATGAATCGTCCTGCAGGATACTAATTTAGATAGTTGTGTTGAAGTCTTAATTAGTTACTTTGGTTTTGGTAACTAAAACAGAGTATTAACTTAGACAGAGTATTAGTGTAAACAAAGTTTTAGTTTAAAATTGTTTGCAAGCTTTGATGGATTAATTGTTTCAAGTTTTAATAACTGTAATCAAGATAGATTTAATTAGCATTTCAATTAATATTCATAGATCTATTTTGTTTATTAATCTTGCCTTAGTATGATAGGATAGAAATAGATTTTGGGATTATGTTTTCTGAAAGCATTTTGGTTAATTTTGAAATATGATTTTTAATGATAGGATTAGTTCAATTTAGATCATAAAATCTCAGTTATGGATTTGAATTGTTGATATTGATTAGGAATTAGAAAAGTGAATTCGAATTAGGATTTTTAATCAGGAGTTCATGAGTTTATAGATTTGCTTGAATTAGTATAAGAGTGTTTTTAATCATTGA
>SNQJ01S0132819.1:0-23131 GCA_010110895.2 Picea sitchensis | reverse complement strand
CTCAATTCCCCCATACCTATTTTGATGTAATAAAGAACATGTAACACACTACATACAAAAATGGCATAAAACTTAAAAACACATAATTAACTTGTATAAGTAAACACTTAAAAAACAATAAATCGTATAAATACTAAATATATAATTAATAGAATAAATCATAGGAAACATATAATCACATACCTCATACATTTCAACATTTAAATATCATTCATCTTCTGCTTCATCCAAATAAACATATGTATCATGCTCTAGTTCATAATCGATAATGTTGAGAGGATCATTCATATCAACATCATCATCAATGTCATTTTTTCTATCATCATTGATATCATCAATGAGAACATTGTCTGCTACATTTGGATGATCAAATTCTTTGGCTTCTTCATATGACACATCTGCAGCCACCTACTCTCGACATGCATCATCATATTCTTCTTCAAGATTATCTTCTTCCTCTACATGATTATACTTTATTGGTCTTTCTCTTGGATCATATCTAACAACCTATGACTAAACTATTTTACATGGTACCTCTGAGTAAAAGACTTGCTCACATTGACTTGGAAGAACACAAGGCTATGTACCCAGTTCAAATGCCTTTGTATTAACCATGGTAAATCCATTAGCATTCTCACTAAAATTTCTTTCAGGATCGCGTTCATGCATCTTTAGCCTGTACCATTTGACCTCAAACAAAACTATTTTAAAGGAATTAAAATCACATTGAATTATATCATCCAAATACCCATAGTACATATTTTCAGTTTCTTCTAGATGCATGTCACTTCTAGAGGAAACATTAGTGACCTTAAACAATGCAGTTATCTCACAATCTGAGGTTTTCATCTTATCATCCAACTTTTTGATACAAAATTTACTACCATTACACCACATAGCCTTGTGGTGTTTCAACTGCAACATGGACAACAAGTAAAAAAATACATTGTTAGTTAATAAATGGCATATAATATGGACTTAGTAAATATATATTTCAAAAAATAAACAAACCAAATACATTGATATAATGGGAAATAACTATAAAAATGTGAGTGAATATACTTTCATTTTTATCTTTTAAACCAAAGGCTAAATCAATTTCCCTTTGTGTAAGATCAAGAAATTAATGTCAATATTAATGCATTGTTTTAATCATCTCACTGACCCCTTCCCATGATAACCTACCACAGTATTCTTCACATCATTCTATCCAATCCTCCATCCAATCAATATTTTTTGCAATGTATAAATGTAGAGCATCCCACTCTCGACCAACTATATGAAAAAATAACAATTCAATATCATTAATTAGCTATCATTGGCAAAGTTTAATATAGTTGATGGAATAAAATAAAATAAAATGAGTATCATAATATAAAATTGAAAAATTAAATGTATAATATATTAAATCTACAACATCTAATTACCTTTCACAGTCCTCATTCTACCTTTCCCCAATAAGACCTCCCCTTCAAATTTTTTGATGGAGTCGAGATGCCAAATGCAAGGCACATTCATATTTTCTGCTAATTTAGGAATATATTGACTAATATACACCATGCATTGATATACCATAAAGACCTCCACCATAGAATCCTCTGGACGTGCTCTTTGTCTAACAAAATCCTTCAATGGATTCAACTACCTTTCCACCATCTACATCGACCTTATGTGTACCGGTCCACATAATTCAATCTCCTCAACTTGGTGTATGAGGTAGTGTTATTGTGCATTGAAAAATGTTTGAGGTAGATACTTCTGCATTTCACACATTAGTTAGGGAATTTCTCTCTTCCAATACCTTATATATTCTTTATGGATTTCTTTAGATTAAATCCACCTACAAATGATGCAATAAAATAACAGGTTTGAACAATATCAAGGAAAATATAAAATTGTAGATCAAACACAATATGTCAATAAGTTCCACTACAAAGCATTGAAGAAACGTTTTCCATACAAAATTGCATTACTTACCTCATGTATTTTCCAAGATCATATATAACTTATTTTATGTTGTTGTCAAATTTGTTTGGGAGAGATAGAGGTAGAACATATTGTAACAATAAGCAAATCATTAATATTTATTTCCAAATAAAAGAAAAATTTATTAAAATGATGTGTACCAATATGGAAATATACCTAATAATTACCTTAATGAATGTATGCCAGGTATGTGTTTTAAACCCACCAAAATCACATTTTTTCGTTAAGATATTTTGTCTATTCGACGAAAACCCCGTCGGAAACCTAATTTTTTGAATGACCTCTTTTACAACATTGCTCTATTTCTTTGTCAATAACCATGGAAGACTAATATTTTGTTCTCAACCAGCACCATTAGAATTAATAATCACACTTTGCAATGCGTTATTAGCTTCATGTATGTCACTACAAATCTTTCCAATTATTTCTTTGTCAATCCTTCCATCTAAGATCTACCATAACAATTATGTTATATTCTTTCTGATATGCATTGTATCAAATAGATGAACTATTTGTAGGTGCTCATAGTAGTGAAACCTATTGAATTGTATGGGGTAAATTTTCACTCCTCGTGGAAGCCCATTCGTTCCTTAACGAGATTCATGAAACATAAATGAAATCACATTAACACTAATTAATCAATATAGTTATGTACCGCACTGAACAAAATTCACTAAAAAAAATCATAAGATTTATATAAATGGCACATAATAATTTCCATACCTTGAAAATTTCTATTATATTCCAACTTCCATAGGTGAGGTGTCATTCTTCGTGGGTTTTTTCCACTCTCTTCTTTACCGTTGAATTTTTCTTTCTCGGTAGTTCGATAACTATGGTTCTTAGGAAGAAAGTGTTTATACTCATCATACACCTCCTTTCCTAAACTTCTTGAACAACAAGATTTCATCCTAGGACCACAAACTAGACATGCAAATTTACCCTTGTTTGGAAACCTGCAAGATATATGAATTAATGTAGCAAATTAGGATTACAATTTTAAAAAATGCATGATATTTTCAAAAAATTATATAATATTAAAGTGCAACGGAAAGCTACATACCACAAAAATGTGTTAACCTAGGAGCATCATGAATTGTCCATGCAAGTATTCCATGGAATTGAAATCGTTTTTTCCCTATTGGTCTAGAGATGTCATACATAGTGATGCCAACCCATAACTTCAGCAGCTCATCGATAAGAGGCTCAATATATACATTCATATCTTTAACTTGGTACTTACCTAATTGGTTCAAAATACATTAATTATATTTAGTTATATGTCCTTATATATAAAAGATATAAGTATCATGCATGAAACAAAGAAATGAAATATTATGCCATACTTTCAAGTAAACAAAGACAAGCTAATTAAATACCTGGAACAATCATTGCCAATATTGTGTGCTCTCTCTTCATCGACACCAAAGGAGGAAGGTTATTGTTTATAACAAAAATGGACCACACTAAGTAAGTAGAACGAAGCTCTCCAAATGGATTGACACCATCAGTTGCCAATGAAAGTCTAACATTACGAGGTTCTTCTTTAAAAATTGGCCATATTTCTTCAATGTTCTTCAATGCAGAACCATATGCAGGCATTCGAAGAACATTGTATTCACTTCTTTTCTTTGCATGGAAATCCATAAATTGTGTTATACTTTGGCACCTGAACAGTTTTTGGAAACGTGGAATTATGGGAATATAATGAAGAACTTTGCAAGGCACCTTTTTTGTTTCTTGGAAATCCATAAATTGTCCATAGTATATGATATGATCATTAGGACATGCATCAATAGATTGATACTTCATTCCAATTTCTTTCATAATCACGGATATTTCTCGATATGTGCATGGTAAAATATTTGACAGTGGTAATAATAGAAATTCACCTAACAATCTACACCATTCAAAAAAATAAGTCAATGTAAACAATATTAATCATAAATATTGCATCCCTACTTTACAAATTAATTAACAATAACAATATAGGAAAATAGTCAACCTTTATGTACATGTGAGCATGACATAAATAATACATTATATACCTTAGGATCTGTGTGAGACAGATGTTTGATAAACCATTCAAAACCTTCCAGTTCACCAACAACAATATAGCAGATAGAATATTCTTTGTTGAGCCTTCATAAAGAGGTTTTCGTGACTTCTCGAGTAGAGGATCAACATCATGAATATCATTCTCGTTGTCCTCATCCATTGGAGCAAATGTATCTTGCATCAATCTATGTCTCTCATGTAACAACCCAAGGCCGAACCACTGCTGAATTCTAATTATGATTATAGGTTGGTGAGCCAAGTGTTATAAGTTGGAAGACTTATATGTTTATTAGGTCGGAGAGCCTAGATGCTTAAGGCCAATGAGCCTATTTTTGTATATGTGAACACTCATATCATTAATAAAATTACATCGCTTCATGTAGACCGACCACGAAGAAAGAGCTATGGGGGACTAAGCTCCACTAGGTAGGGTAAGGGAAGGGGCTAATTGTCTAGGATTAGGGGCTAAGATAGAGGGCTTACCTCTAAAGGAATAATATTATATTATTATTTCCTAAAGGCTAAGGTTGACATAATCTGTGTTGTCCTAAGTTCCTGGGGAAAGGGAATGAGTGTTAAGTGGAGCTCATGCAGTTTTAGGAAGACATGTTTCAACCGAGGCGCATGAATTTTTAAGTGGGAAAAGTCATCTTGTTGGGGGTACGCTCTCCATTCTCGCGTTCACGCTTCTCGCACCCCTCACCTTTCCCACGACCCTAATGATTCTCACAATTCTACCATTCACCCATTGATTCATGCACTGAGCCATTGTTTGATCGTCAACCTATGCATCATTCATGCACCTCTAGAACCTGCAGGCAATTTGATCTACCCCATACTTTTCCTATGAAGTACATTGCACATGTACTTTTCCTGAGCCCATACCATGCCTTAATGGTTTTGTTGTTGATGCCAACGCAGTTCCTTGACTAAGTGTGGCATGTTTCCATCATCTGTTCCATATCGAGCTTGATGTTTCCATCACCCTTACTTGAATCCACTTAGGAGTTGGACTGAAGAAGTAGGTTGTCAGTCTTGTTGGTTTGAAGAGGCAGTTTGTCAGGCCCGTGGACTGAAGAAGAAGGTTGGCAGGCCTGTAATCAACTCTCTACATGTGAGAGAGGTTGTTGGGGAAGAGATTTTCCAAGAGGGATCCCAACGATAGCTATAGTGCTCGGATAATTCATGTATGGCTTGTTGTTGAAGCCCTGGAAGGGAAGTGGGGCATCCGAAGGACTGTTGAGTAGAGAAGGGGCACACTTCATGGGGTGGGACAAGCATGTGGGGAATGAGAGTTTGTAGGTTGTTAGTGTGAGTTGGCCCTTGGGATAAAATCCTTCCTGTTGAACTGTACGACTTTCATGTTTTCATTGCCAAGCCTAGGAATCCCTTGCCTGGTGGAGTTTAGTCCCAACTTGGGGGTGGCCCACTGATGAGCATGATGAGAAGTGTTTTCTAAGGCTAGGAGGTTCGTGGGAGGTCTGCACCCAGTTGGTGGTCATTTGTTAAAATATAAGTACCAAATATTTTTTCTTTGTATGATGTGTATCTTCAAATCAAGTTATAAAGTTGTTATAATTGTCTATGTATAATGCATGTATGTTTTAATCTTATTTCTGCATGAATAGTGGCATGAACGAAATTTTATAGATGTTAATTTTCATTAGATAGATATGTATATAAAAATATATAGTATTAGAGCATGAAAGTTATTTGGTGGCATGGCCCAGCTTGGGTGGTCGGGGGTGCTACTAAATGGTATCATAGCAAGGAGAGACATCTAGGAAGTGACGTTTCCCGACCTATTGGTGGTTGGGGATGCTACAAAATGGTATTAGAGCTAGAAGAAAAGATAAAGTGGTTTGGGTAGCATTACTTGGTAGAGGTTGTTGGTCGGGAACGTTACAAAATGGTATCAGAGCCATGGTTTCAATACTGAGCCTGGATGGGCCATGTTAGTGGAAGTTGAAGAAAAATATTTGGAAAATAATTGTTGTTTAAATGGACAAAATTCAAGTTCAGAGCCCATGGTTTCTACACAGAACTAGGATGGGCCACGAATGAGGAATTTGGAGTAAAAATTCCATAGAATTTTGATCTGCAAAGTGCCAGAAGGGCATTGAGGGAACACTTGGACTGTCTTTAGAAGCACAGGAGGTGTAACGGTTTAAGAAATGGCCATAGAGAAATAAACCACAACATATGTAGTGATTGGTCCATGGGATATTTTTGGGAGAAGGAGGATCCTCACAACCGTCAGATCTATAGAAAAATGCATGAAGATTAAAATCCAAGCCATTTGGACTTCACGACTTTGGAAAAAGTTCTGGGTTATAAGAGAAAGAGGGGTCGAAGCCCGAAGTTTCGAAGTCCCGAAGAGAAACTACATCGTAGGTCCAGGGGGGGGATGTTTATTGTTGGATTTGATCAAGGATCAGCTTGATTCGGGAGTTCGAAATTTGGGAGAATTGGAGTGTGTTGATGTGAAAACCGCCGAAGCCCAAAGTCCCGAAGCAAAAGAGAAGAAGTGGTGTGGAAGGATGACATCGCCAATAGTGATGTGGACCCTTCCTGGACATGCCATGTGCCACCACCTTGATGTTGACAGTTGTACTATGTGGACCCCATAAGGTAAGGAAGTTCGAGAGTTCGACGTTCGGGATAATTTGGGTGTGCAAGTGTAAAAACCACCGAGGCATGAAGTTTTGAAGTGACGTGGCTTGGTGACATCACTCAAAATGATGTGGACATATGGGATGTGTGCCACATGTCAGTGAGTTAAGAATATTTTGATGATTGAAATTCCAATTAGAACATGACACGTGTCACCCGTCTGATATGGCCATGTGTCTACTTCTAATATTTCACCACGTGGCCCTCCTATCGAGCATGGATGGTGGGGCCCTTGATGGTCATAGTGGACATGTGGTGTCAGATCGTCAAGTCCGGAGACTTAACACTCCAGAAGAAATGGCTCATGATGGAATGGGAGGAAGAAATCCCTGAAGTTTCGTAGCGCCAAAGTAACGTGATGTAATGACATCATTGGGGGTGATGTGGAATATTTCAAAGACTCATGGTTTGAGAGAATTGGGGTGTGCAAGGTGAAATCCTTCGAAGTCCCGAGGTCCCGAAGCCCTGAATCCGAGAGTTCCATAGCTAGTATTAGTCGTTGGATGCTGGGAAGATGTGGACCATAGATCCATCATTCTTCGTGCGTTTGACAGGTCGTTGTTTTGTGATTTTTGGGATGCGTGGAAAAAGGGAAACCTATGAAGCCCTGGAGCCCAAAGTTTCAAGGCTCCGGATAAGTACCCAAATCATTAGCGTTGGGTCATAGCCATGGTCATATGCAAACCAAGGGCTAAAGAAAAGGGGCTAGTGCCCTAAATTTATTGTAGAATAGAGTTGGGCTTAGAGATAGAAGCTTGAGAAGTTCTTGATCAACCAAGGCCCAATAAAAATGGAGTCGAATATTATTTTGTTGAACCAGATTGGTTTATGTTATCCTGGAAAATTATTACCTGACAAAAATTTGGTTGACTGCACATTTTGCAGATTTAACAATTGACATAACCAAACTGAATTGTTCCACGGTGCAGAGAAATGAAGGAGGCATGGGATGATTACAGTTTGGAGAATGAAGTTAGAGGAATAGGTGTACATATGGGAGTTGAAGGATTGAACTCCAATGGGCATGGAGAAGAGATAGATAAAGAAGGGAGCATGATGAAAATCATTAAAATGTTGCAAAAGGATGTCCAAATTTACCGGGAAGATAACAAAAAGCTTATGAGAGCCGGGGATAAACAGGGAGACTTTGACATGAATTTGATGCATAGCCTGAAAAGGTCAAAGGCCAAGGCATCCACATATTCAATGTTAGGGTTGTAAAGGAGATCACATGTTTAGAGATTGTCCTCACAAAAGTGACAAAGTGAGAATTGTTCACAATGTTCAGTGAGCTGAAATAGTTGAGGACATGGGCATAAGTGTACCCAGGATCTATGCATCCCTGAACAACAAGCAAGTTGAGTATCAGTCACGTATGATTAAAGTAGAAGGTACGATCAACAACCAAACCATTACTGTTTTAATTGATTCAGGAGCTAGTCATAGTTATATATATCCTAAGATGGTGGAAAGATGCATTTTCCAAGAAACAAGCATGGAAAATATTGGTTGGTGCAGATGGCTACCGGAGCCAAAAGAAAATTTAATGAGATGGTTAAGTCATGTCTTATGGACATGAATGGACTAAGCCCAAGGGAATATTTGAACATCTTGCCTTTAGGTTCTTATGAATGCCTAATTGGTATGGATTGGTTAGACCAACACCATGCCATCTTAGACTAACGTAACAAGGCATTCACTTGCCTAGATGAGGAAGGAAATCAGAGAAAAGTTCAAGGAATTCCTAGGGAAGTGACTATCAAAGAAATTTCAGCAATGGAACTGAAGAAGTGTTACAGGAAGGGTTGTCAAATATTTTCAGCCCATTTGGAGGAAGCATCTAAGGATAAGGTTCCAAATCTATAGAATCATGCAGTCCTAGAAGATTTTGAAGATGTGTTCAAGGAGGTACCAGGACTACTCCCAAAGAGAGATATTGATTTCTTTATAAATTTAATTCCTGGAGCAACTCCAGTATAAAATACTCCTTACAGAATGAGTACACTAGAGTTGAAGGATTTACAAATGCAACTGGAAGAAATTCTAAAGAAGGGGTATATACACCCAAGTGTGCCACCTTGGGGTGCCCCAGTCTTGTTCATGAAGAAGAAATATGGGACATTGAGATTGTGCATCTATTTCAGATAGTTGAACAAAGTGACTATAAAGAACAAGTATCCTCTACCAAGGATTGATGATCTCTTCGACCAGTTGCAGGATGCCATCATGTAAGGATTAAAGAGGAATATATCAACAAGACCGCCTTCAGGACAAGGTATGGTCATTATCAGTTCATAGTGGTGCCATTTGGGTTGTCAAATGCACCAGATGTTTTCATGTTCTTAATGAATGGTGTTTTCCGAGAATATTTAAACAAGTTTGTCATTGAATTTTAAGATGAAATCCTTGTATAGTCCAAGTCCGAAGAAGAGCATGAGCATCATTTGAGGATGGTGTTTCAAGTTCTAAGAGAGCATCAATTGTATTCCAAATTGAGCAAGTGCTCATTTTACCAAAATTGAATCCATTATTTGGGGCATATCATATCTGAAGAAGGGATAGTAGTGGACCCTGAAAAGATTGAGTCCATTAAAGGGTGGAAAATACCTAAGAATGTGAAAGAAGTCAGATCCTTCATGGATCTAGCTGGCTACTATAGAAGGTTCATTGTAGGGTTTTCGAGAATAGATCATCCCATCACTTCCTTGCAAAGAAAAGGTAAGAAGTTTCAATGGACAACATAATGTGAAATGAGCTTCCATCAATTGAAGAAGTTGTTAACTAGTTCTCCAATTCTGCAGATTTCTAATCTGAATGAATATTTCATGGTTTGCACAGATGCGTGCAAAGAAGGACTTGGAGGATTCCTTAGTCAGAACGTATTTGTAATATGTTTCGAGTCCAGAAATTGAAAGAGCATGAAAGTATCTATGCCACTCATGATTTGGAGTTGGCATCCATAGTGCACACTTTGAAGAAGTGGAGGAACTACCTCATGGGAAAGAGGTTTGAGCTGAGGATAGACCATAATGGTCTGAATTATTTGTTTGATCAGCCTACTTTGAATGCTAGGCAAAGCAGATGGTTAGAATTCCTCTATGAATATGACTTTGATATAAAGAATATCAAGGGGAAAGAGAACAAAGTGGTTGATGCACTCATCAGAAGAGTGCATGAGTTGAATGCTACATCCATTAGCATGTACCAATTAGATTTGAAAGGAAGAATTTTGGAAGCTACAAAATCAGATTTGCAGTACATGGAATTGGTAACAAAATTGTAGCAAGGTAAAATGCAGCAGAAAGTTGACGATTATGAATTGGGAATTGATGGAATTATCTTGTACAGAAACAGATTTTATGTACCCAATTATCTTGAATTGAGAATTGCGATTTTAAAATAAATGCACAATGTACCTTATGCAGGACACCTGGGATATCAAAAAATAGTTTCAACAGTCAAGAGCAAATATTATTGGCTCGGCATGAAGAGGGAGATTGTTGATTTTGTTGTCAAATGCTTGGAGTGTCAAAAGGTAAAGGCTAAGAATAGACACCCAGCTGGTTTGTTGCATCCATTACCCATTCCTCATTGGAAGTGGGAAGTTGTAACAATGGATTTCATCACATGATTGCCCAAAACAAGCAAGCAACATGATGCAATCATGGTGGTGGTAAACAAGCTTACTAAAGTTGCCCATTTCAGTCCTATGAAGGTTACTCACAAGGAAACCAATGTTGTTGATATTTTTATGAGGGAAGTAGCACATCTTCATGGAATACCCAAGGCAATTGTGTCTGACAGAGACCCAAAGTTTACCTCAAAGTTTTGGAAGGGGTTATTCAAAAGGTTCGAAACAAATTTGAACTTCAACACCACCTATCATCATGAGTCTGGTGGGAAAATAGAAAGGGTGGAACAAGTGATAGAGGATATGATAAGGATGTATGTGATGGACAAACCATATAAATGAGAATATTATCTACACTTGGTATAATTTTCCTACAACAATGGGTATCAAGAATCGATGAAGATGAGCCTGTTTGAAGCACTTTATGGCAGAAAGTGAAACACCTTAGTAAGTTGGGACAACCCAGCTGATAGGGAAGTGGTTGGCCCAGACTCTCTCAAGGAAATGGAAGAGAAAATGTTGAAGATTAAACAAAATTTGAAGGTTTCCCAAGACAAGAAGAAAAGCTATGCTTATAAGAATAGAACTCACAAGGAATTTAAAGTAGGGTATCATGCATTCTTGAAATTGAAGGGCAACAGAAGTTCCCTAAAGCTAGGAAATTGTTCCAAGTTGGCAGCCAGATATTGTGGGTCATTTGAAATCCTAGAGAGGATTGGTCCAGTAGCATATATGCTTGGATTTCCTGCATCTATGTCTATACATAATGTATTTCATGTCTCATTTCTTAAGAAATATATACCTGATGCTAATCATGTTATTGATTGGAATGTGATTCAGGTGGAGAAATAAAGCACTTTTTAGGTGCATACAGTGCGTATACTGGACTGGAAATGCAATCAGCTCTAGAATCGATCCATAGGGCTTGTAAAATTCCAGTGGACCTGGTACAATCCTGAGGATGCAACATGGGAGCATGAAGATGTTATGCGGGTAGAGTACCCACATCTTTTTGAATATTTTGGAAATATTGTTGTTGTTGTGTAAATTAGTTTCACTAAGGATAGTGGAAAAATAAGGAGAGGGGATTGTAACACCCCAAGGTCGAGCCCCTACTAAATTTTAATTATGATTATAGGTTGGCGAGCCAAGTGTTATAAGCTAGAAGACTTATATGTTTATTAGGTCGGAGAGCCTAGATGCTTAATGTCAGTGAGCCTATTTTTGTATATGTGAACACTCATATCATTAATAAAATTACATTGATGAGTGTAGACCAACCACAAATAAAGAGTTATGTGGGACTAAGCTCCACTAGGTAGGGTAAGAGAAGGGGCTAAGTGTCTAGGATTAGGGGCTAAGCTAGAGGGATTACCTATAAAGGAATAATATTATATCATTTTTCCTAAAGTCTAAGTTTGACATAATATGTGTTGTCCTAAGTTCCTGGGGAAAGGGAACGAGTGTTAAGTGGAGCTCATGCAGCTTCAGGAAGACATGTTTCAACCAGGGTGCATGTGGGAAAATTCAGCTCATTGGAGGTACGCTCTCCATTCTCACGTTCACGCTTCTTGCGTCCCTCACCTTTCTCGTGACCCTCACGATTCTCGCAATTATTCCATTCACCCATTGATTCACACACTAATTCATTGCTTGATCATCGAACTCTGCATCATTCACACACCTCTAGAACCTGCAGGCACTTTGAGCTACCCCGTACTTTTCCTGTGAAGTACAGCACACCTATACTTTTCCTAATCATGTACTGTGCCTTAACAGTTTTGTTGTTTCTTCCAATGCAGTTCCTTGACTGAGCGTGGATTTTTTCCATCTTATGTTCCATATCGATCTTGATGTTGCAATCACCCTTACTTGAATCGACTTAGGAGTTGTACTGAAGAAGCGGGTTGTCAAGCCTATAAGCAACTCTCTCCAGGTGAGAGAGGTTGTTGGGGAAGCGATTTTCCCAGAGGGATCCCAACGACAACTATAGTGCTTGAAGAATTCATGTTTGGCATGTTGTTGAAGCCCTAGAAGGGAAGTGGGACAACCAAAGGACTATTGAGCAGAGAAGGGGCACACTTCCCAAGGTGGGACAGGAATGTGGGGAATGAGAGGTTGTAGGTTGTTAGTGTGAGCTGGCCCCTGGGAGAAAAATCCTTCTTGTTGAACTGTGTGAATTTCATGTTGTCCTTGCCAATCCTAGGAATGCCTTGTCCGGTGGAGTTTAGCCCCATCTCGGGGGTGACCCATTGTTGAGCATGATGAGAAATGTGGTATAAGGATTGGAGGTTCATGGGAGGTCTGCACGCAGTTGGTGGTCATATGTTAAAAGATAAGTACCAAATTTATGTTCTTTGTATGATGTGTATCTTGAAATCAAGTTATAATGTTGTTATAATTGTCTGTGTATAATTCTTGTATGTTTTAATGTTATTTCCACATGAATAGTGGCATGAACAGAATGATATAGTTGTTAATTTTCATTAGATAGATATGTATATAAAAATATACGGTATCATAGCATGAAAGTTATTCGGTGGCATGGCTTGGCTTGGGTGGTCGGGGTTGGTACTAAATGGTATCAGATCAAGGAGAGACGTCCAAGAAGTGACATTGCTTGGCCTGTTGGTGGCTGGGGACATTACAAAATGGTATCAGAGCTAGAAGAAAAGATAAATTGGTTTGAGTATCGTTACCCGGCAAAGGTTGTTGGTCAGGGACGTTACATCTCATATTCTTGATTTTAATCAATAACATTATCTCTGTCCATATCATCATTAAGAAATTGATCTTCAATATTATGATATCTGTGTTCCTCACATTGTAAAGTAGTATTTATGCTACTGCTTGGAAAATAACTCTCTAGCGGTCGACATTTTAGGGGCATTGTCTTTATATTTACAAACAATGTAATAAGATTAGTGTGTATAGAACATATATTAAAACAATAAAACATTTGACAAATACATGACATGATCACTATTACAAAGAATAAATTATATATTGAATAACGTCTTACCAAGGGATGATATTCATAACCCCCTTCAGCGTTCCCCTTCTCCCTACAATGGTTTTCAGTTGTTGTTATTAAAATTCTTCTTGTTTGCAAGCCCCTACAATCATTGCAAGGGAAATAACATTTTTCATCTCCCTTCACCTCCAATGTCGCTCTAAACTGAGCAAGCCTCCCTGCATTTTCATTCATAGTATATTTATTTGACACGGTAATTGCCTATAAGAACCAATTAAATATTTAAAAAATTAAATTTTGTTAAAACATTGAAAAAAAAATAAAAATAAAAAATTTCATATACTTTGAGGTCCAATCACAGGAAATATATGTTGCAATGCCAAATTTTGAAAAAATTATTAAAAAATAATAATTTTGTTCAAACATTGAAAAAAAAAATTAAAAATCTATATACTTTGACGTTCAATCACACGAAATATATGTAGCAATGCTAAATTTCAAAAAAAAATATTAAAAAAATTAAATTTGGTTAAAACATTCATGCTAAAAAAATTTGAAATAAAATTTCTTAACATAGCTTTATATTAAAAGAGACAGAAAAATTAAAAATACTAACCTTGCAAGTCTAAAATCCGAGCTATGTAGATCGATAATTGGATGTGTTAAACCAGTACGTGATAGAAAAAAAACATAGCTCAAACAATCACTAGAAAAATTGTCGCAACTATAGAAAATTTGTCCAAATTTGTCTTAAAGACATGCATTTATAGATCGATGTTCGTCGATATAGTGACAAAATTAAATGAGTTGACCCCAAAAAAAGTCAATACACATTGCACTGCACATGTGGTTCGTACGTGTAGCACAAGTGCGGCTATAGCGATGAATATTTGTGGATATAGCGACGGTTTTCTAAATCTGTCGCTATATCGACGAACGTCGGGGCCAAACAAAAAAAAATAAGCCAAAATTTTAATGCATTTTTCCACAAATTATATAAGAAATGTGGAAATATTTTGTCGCATTTTGAGCCCATATGTACTAGTGACTCTATTGGCATCCATTTCTAAAGCAAGAGAATGTATCCTAACTTGACTTGGTCATGATCTCATAACCAATATAACATGGCATCCTATAAAATTTTGTATAATTGCATTTAATCACTAAAAAACATTTATATACTCAAGGCCTTCTTCCTTTAGTCATCAATTCAAACACTGAATTTTGACTAAGCGAATACTTACCTCAATTCCCTTAAACATTTATGCATCATAAGCAACCCAAATGCAAATCTACATGGTTGTTATCACATTATTTGATGCCACATGATCAACTGGTATTTTGTAGAATCTTGTAGGCTCCCTTTTTTATTAGCATTCTTACCATCCTCATTTGTCTTTATATAGATTGTTTTCATATGCAATGATAGCATCATCAACACCTTCAACCATGCTATAAACATTTATCCTGGATACATAATACATCCTTAATCATAATCAATTATAATGACATCATTATTGCATATATAACAATAGACTATTCTCAATCTACAAGCATGCCCTATGCATTTCCACATGCACTAATGCACATCATTATGCATCAAGCGTTCAATCTCATCATGTGATCTACTAGTGCACATGTATTATATCTTCATTGTATGCATTATCCATCACTTCCAGTATGCACTCTAACACATATCCATTTAAAATTCTTGTGCTCCACATAGTTTTCCTTAAATCCTTCTAGATCCCTGCAACCCCATGCATTATCATTCCTCTCATTTGTGAACCCATGTTCCCTTATATGAAAATTTTCCATCCAAGTCCCACTTGACCATTCTGAATTTCCATCCAATATGCCCTATTAGAAACTACTTCCACTTAGGAAATCATGCCCCAACCTTACCCTGTTGGAACCTTCTAACATCTTGGGTTACTTTATATCATTCCATCAACTTGATTCTTCGGTATCCTCTTACTAGCTTAACCATTAACATTATGGAATCCCTTTCCATTACTCTAGTTGTCCATTGGCTTATCTTGATTTGAGTACTTATCTTCACTTCATTGAGTAATCCCTATGAAACCTTGATTTTCCACTCAAATACCAAACTACTCCCAATGGAGTGATGCATTTATCCATTGGCACTTTTAAGTGAATAACCTTTAATATTTAATCCATTGAATTCTTTGTACATGTACCCTGCTTCCATAGTGAACTATATCCCATGAGTCACACTTCACCTCATGAGATCCTTGTTTTTATTTTATAGCAAGTTTACATTTCTATCTTCAAGGCTATGGAGGATTCACTAACTCTTTATGTCTTATTAATGACATAATTTACTTGCTAGCTTCAAGTTATTATGTGAGAATCTCCAGTGATTCTCCTTTGCATGTCATTCAAACTCTGTCGCATTTGAATACCAATTTTGGCTCTACTCTTCCATACCCCTTATCAACCTTTTATTTTTTTCTCTGTAGCTCTACACTTCTGGCCTGGATTTATGAGTGGAAAGAAATGAAACCACAAATTTATAATATTAACACAGATCCATAGTGAACAATAACAGAGATATAGTAAAACTTGACTTCTATTAAATAAGAAATATGTTGAAAACTGTAAAATGAAGACTGAAAACAAGCTTGCTAGAATGGTGGCATCTTATCTCTGAGAAGAGATGTGATGGCTACACTCATTCACAAGAAGTTGAGTACAATAAGGCTTTGAAGGAATTTTTAAAATAAACATGAATTTCAAAACTCTAGATATCCAAAAACCTAACCCTGGGAGATGAAGCGCCAAAATTCATGTGGACCCCGTTGGGGTAAGTTAGTACACCAACTTCCCGGGGTCGTAATTTTTGCATACGAAATATGTCTAGGGCCCAAGATAGATCGTTGGAAAGGTATTGAAGAGGAGCTTCATTTACGAGGATCAATCAGAGAATTTGGTTCTATTTGAGGTTATTTATCGTGAAAAATCGTCGTTTAGTCCCTCAAAAAGGCCCCGGAAGTTCAAGAACCGAAAAACTGCTAAAAATAGTAAGTTGTCAAAAAACTATTTTGAGCCAGTTGGAAATGTTGGGTGGCCACTAAGATCCTTTTGGATCAATACTTCCCCCTTAGGAAGCAATGGTATCCATTTCATTGATTTACCTCGTCATATGAGGAATTTTTTGTTGAATTTGGCCCTAGGTGAGCCACTTGCCTTGGTGTAGGAGTTGCCCTGCTTTGACAACCTGATAAAGTTGGATCCTTTTTTGGTCAGTTCCCTTGACCTGCGTCTCCATGATCTAATAAGTGGAAGACTATTCCATGTAGTCAGGTTTGAGCTCCATTGGTTTCAATGTTCTACTATCTCTGAGGTGTCCAATAATGGTAGAAAATAAGGTCGAAGGAGGTCCACATTGAACATTGGGTGCAAGATGAGGAAGGGGGGAAGGTTGAGATCAAATGAATTGTCACCCATAGTCTTGCTAATGGTGTAGGCTCTATAATGGAGTGGATGAAACTTATGATGAGGCCCTATAAGGTGTTATTTCTGAAAGTGCAACCAAACTTTGTCTCCCACCTGAAACTGGTGTGGCACCCGGTGTTGATCATGGTGTTGCTTGTACTCGAAATTGGACTTATGTAAAATATCATGAACCTATTGGCGGATGCAGCGGATCCTCTCAATGAACCAGGTGTCTTTTCCAGATCTAGTTGGAGCATGCGATGAGTATGTTTGGGTGGTCACAAGGGGTAGTGCAACATCCATGGGACCCAATGGTTGAAATCCCAACCCCACTGGAAAGGGGACGTGGTTGGTTGAGATATGTATGGCTATGTTGTAGCTATGTTGAATATAGGGAAGACTCTCATCTTAGGTGTGGGGGTGTTTAGAATTGTACATGTGTAGGATGTGCATGATCATCTGTTTGACGACCTCAGTTTGGCCATCCGTCTAGGGGTGGAAGCAATGGACTTGGTGAGCTTGGTGTCTAGCAGTGATGAGAGGCTCAACCAAAATGTGTTGAGGAATTGGTTTTCCCAATATGAGATAATAGTTTATGGGATCCCAAAGTGTACCCACACTCATTCAAATAATATCTTGGTAATGACCTCCATTATGATGCGTGTCTTGCAGGCGGCTAGAATCACCATCTTGGAAAAGCAATCAACAATGACAAAAACACAATCATTTCCCCACTTGATGGATGGAAGGCCTGACATGTAGTCCATTGATATGGATTCCTAGGGCATGTCAGGAGTAGGCAGAGAAGTGTACATGCTTTTTTTCTTAATGGTTGGTTTGGAAATAGCGCATGTAGTGCAAGAACGGATATACTTGTTGACATCATGTCGAATTTTCGTCCAGTAGAAATGTCATTGCAGCACTACCACTGTCTTTTCCACACCAGAGTGTCATGCCACTAGACTGTAGTGGGATTCCCAAATAATATTTTCTCGCTCACTTGATGGAATTCAGAGATGTACCATATGGCATAGCAGGTCATCTTGAAGATGGAAATTAGTGACAATTATGTTTGTGCCCAACATATGGTAGGTGTTTGCGAAGTCAGGACCTATCTCATAGAGGTGGGGCCATCCGGAGGTCCCATGTTTGTAATAATCGAGCATTGTGGTGAGTGTCACACCTGGAGGTCGGTTGAGGAAATATGAATATTGGTTGGTGCTTCTTGTTTTATACTTGATGTTGAGGTGGAACTATTGCAAATATCTAGACCACTTATGATGGCGGTCATTCTACAATCTTCCTTGTGTCTCTATGAACTACAACGTCTTATGATTGGTGTGGATGATTGTCTCCTTCCCGAGAATTTAATTCCTCCACTAGCGATAGGCTTACACAATGGGTTACGTTTATTTTTCATAAGTAGGCTACTTACGGACGACATTTGACAGTGTCTCACTATGATAGGACACGGGCTGGTCGTACTGAGTGATGGTTGTGCCCACAACATAGTCTGAAGCATCTGTCTCAATATTAAAGGGTTTTTGCAGGTTAGGTAATGAAATCACTAGAGCAGAGCACAAGAGATGCTTCGGGTCATCAAACACTTTCTTTTGGGACAGGACCCACACAATTTTTTCTTTACCACCACCCCCTGGTTATTTTGTTGAGGGCCCATGCAATATGGGAGAATCCCAACATGAACCTGTGATATAAATAGACAAGGCCTAAGAAGCTCTGAAGCTCAGTGAGCGTGGATGGGGATGGCCAATCACGGATGGCTTGTATCTTGGCTAGATAAACATCATGCACACCATGCGCATCAACAATGTAGCCTAGGTATCGTACCATGTCCATGTCGAAGGAGCATTTTTCCAAGTTGGCATATAGTTTGTGTTGTCACAGAATGTGTAGAACCTGTTGAATATGTTGCAAGTGTTATGCCCAAGTCTTGTTGTAGACAAGGATTTCATCCAGATAAACCACCACAAAATAATTAGTGAAAGGCCACAAGATATCATCCATCATCCTAACCAAATTTGTTGGAGAATTTTTCAAACCAAAGGGCATGACCAGCCATTCAAAAAGACCTTTGTTTGACTTGAAGGCAGTTTTCCATACATTTGTTTGTTCTATTGGGACCTAATGGTAGCCAAAATTCATATCAATATTACTGAAGTATTTGTCCCCCTTGAGTTGATTAATAAGATCACTGTGATTTTATTTAGGGAATGGTAAATAATGTAGAGTCGCCAAGTCTCGTCTTTCTTCTACACCAGCACGATTGGGCTTCCATAAGGTGATGTGTTGGGTCGGATGTTCCCCTTATGGAGAATTTCTTGGATATAACACTTGATCTCCTCATTTTCTAGCAGAGAGTGGTGATATACTATCCCATTTGGTAGTGGTGCGCCAAGGGTCAGGTTGATGGGATGCTTGACCTGACAGTGTAGAGGTACCCCAGTAGGTGATGAGGAGATGTCTTTATATTCTTCCACGACCTTATCCACGTGCTTATGTTTCTTGGAGAGGTCAATCATGGAGGCCATGGATGTGGTTGCAACCTTTCTCTCACTCTAAGAGTGAATCATGAAGAATAAAAACTTCTCGATCTAAGAAATGACCTTCCTTCATTGCTTGGCAGAGATCAAGGAAATAGCACTAGGTGGGACTCCCTCGGGTATCCTGTACAATTTCCTATTCAAATTAATAATAAAATTGTGAGGCCTAGACTCATATACAACATGGAATTTCCATAAATAGGTTTGGCCCAAAATAACATCACAAAATTCAAGGGGAGAAACATCACACAATACCTCATCTTTGAATGTCTTGATGTCATACGATAGGAGGCACTATTGGTTGACATGAAGATCAATTCCTTAACAGAGCCATCCGATGGTGTATGGATGTGGGTGCAGTGTTGTTGGCAGGGATATCCACTTGATGACCTCTGCTGAGATGAGGTTCTTCTGGCTATTGTTATCAATGATGAAGTGTAGCAGAGTGCCTTTCACCCACATCTTTGAATGAAAGAGGCGCTCACCTTCCTCTGGCTCATCAGGTTCACTGGGTTGGATATTAGTGGTAGCAATAATGGAAGTGGGTTATACGTCAATGATCCATATCCCCTTTTCTAGTTCTGACTCATAGTCAGAACCCGCATCTAATTCACGGGATTTTACCTCAGCCACCAATGACTTCTTTGAGCGGCAATCAGTAGTGGTATGCCAGGGGTTCTTATAGAATTTGCACCACTTCATGGTATCTTTCTTCATCTTAATCCCATTGTCCTTATTTAATTATGGCTTGGAATGGTTGTCCTGAGGTTTCCCATCTTTTCTTTGTCCTTTATTATGCAGGTTGGGGTTTCCCTTGCCCTACTTCTGCTATGAGGGGTAACCAGACCCAAATTGTCGTGTCTTTTGTTTCAAATTTTGCTCAATTTTGATGGCATATCTAATCCAGGGGATCAAAATATGATCAAAAATCAAAATTCTCAGAATTGCTTCAAAACAGAAACATCGTAGGCCTCATCTTCACGATCCCAAAGCAACTTTAATGGGTTCAAATGGGTGTCGTATGAGGGAGATATCACGTTTTGTCCGCTTAGCCAAACAGGAAAGAAATTTTTGACCGTATAATTCGTATAGTGCTGACGTGGTAGGGTCATACTGTTGACATGGTAGGTTTGTACTGCTGATGTCGAAAGGTCATACTGGACATGTGGAAGGTATCTGTACTAACACGTGGTAGACGCTGATGTGGTAAGTGATGATGTGGAAGAGGTCGATGTGGTAGGTGAGTGGCACATGTGATGGACCAACCATGCTGCAACACGTGGTGTGTATATGGGCCAATGTTATGGTGCCAAGTGGCCCAGACATGGGTTTCCACGTGGCACCCCCTCCATTGTATGAAATATTGGGTTGGAGTCTGTGGGGGTCGAACTCGCAACCTCTGGGGACAGGTGGCAAGCTTCTTGGAAAGGGTCGGGATACCAGCCTGCCTGCATGGTGGTTCTTACCCCTATGGTTTAAAACTTGTATATAAAGTCACCCAAAAACTTATGTGGATGCGAAAAAGGTTGGGGCTAAGACCTAGCCCTTGGATCGACCCTTTACCATAATATCTAACAACGATACTTGGGGCATGTTCGTTCAACGATTATCCCTATTACAATACCTTACGCCACATGTGACCATGAAAGGTGGGAAGTGGACGGATTTGCGGGGATAGGATCATAAATCCAGGTCGATGCCCAACCACATGGGGGCCACGCAACCATGACCTCCGCCCTTGGGGCCGCTAATCGCACTAAATGTTTGAAAGAATGCATGAATGTGTGGGATGCACGTGAGTGCTAGGTTTAGGCACGAGAAATGCCCAGAAGCCAGGTTCAGTCATTCTAGGTGTGTTTTGGAGAAGCAGAGACAACAACGAATTAAAAAAAAAATCTAGGGAGTGATTCCAACTTAGTTTTTGGCCAAACCAAGTGCAGGAAGAGCCCAACTAGGGTTTTTTGGACGTTCTGGAGTCATCAAATCCATCCATTTCTCATTTTAAGCATTGTAAATCACTAATTTTGACACTTTGAGCATTAATGAAAATGATCCATTGGAAGTTGGACCAAGAGATGTAGCCCAAGAGAGGGGTGAACTCCTTTATCATTTTGTTGTGTTAATGTGTTTATTTTGATGTTTGTTTATGACTATTTATGCTACTCATTATTAAGTAAAAACTCATTAATCTTTATGTGTTTGTTACTTGATTCTATTACCCAAGCACATATAAATTTCACTTGCAATTTTAAAGAGACTCAAACCTTTCATTTTCAGATTAAGTTGGTATTAGAGCATAGGTTTTTGAAGGTTTGATTGTTTGCAAGTGTTTGTTTTCTAATGCTTAAAATGTTGAAGCTCACAAGAGGAGAAGGTCAACTTGTAGAGCCAAGTTCTCAACTGTCAAGAAGGATAAATACACCATCACCTCAAGATTCAAGGATATATTCACCAAGTATGGCTCATGAGGAGAGTCATGAAACTCTTACTTCAGAGGATGAAACTTTCAGAAAATATTTCTATGATATGACAGAGATGGTGAAAGTTTTATTTGAAGAAAGAAATGCAAGATTGCAAGGTGAAATATCAAACCCTCCAAAGGGTAATGGATATAGTGGTGATAAAACTCCAAAGGGAAATGGAGGGAATGGTAATACTCCACCTCCTTCACCTCCATATTCCACCTCTTCTACCATTTCACAACCACCTCCAAATTCTCCAAAATAACATGGTAAAAATCCTCTACAAACTCCTTTGCTTAAGCTTGATATTAAGCTTGAATTGCTTATGTACAAAGGAGGTAAATTATAAGAAATTGGATAACTGGATTTGTCAAATTAAAGTGTATTGTAGGATACAAAAGATAAAAGATGATGAAACTAAGATTCATATTGCTTCTCTAAGATTGGAAAGTGCAGCACTCATTTGGTGGGAAGCCAAAACTCAAGAGGACGTGAAGAAACATGGTAAATTTTTATCCTCTTGGAATTATTTTATTGTTTCACTTAAAAGACAATTGTATCCATTAGAACACATGCAGAAATCTAATATGGATTGGAAAAAATTTAGACAATCTAATGGGCAAAGTTTTCAAAGCTACACTCAATAATTTAGAAGTAGAGCTTTGATTTTGGGTATAGATTTATCTTCTCAAGAAACTTTACTCAAATATATTGGAGGATTGCATAGCTACTTGAGGCACACAATACTTATGTATAACCCTACAAGTCTATATGAAGTTTGTATAGGAAACTCATTTGGAAGCAAGAGGGAGGAATGAACCTCAAGAGGGAAGCAAGAATCCTTTCGTTCATGGAGACAAAGGAAAGAAGAAGTTCAAGGGAAATGGAAGAAAGAATGCTTTAGTAAATAAAGTGGGAGAGAAACTCTCATGTAAACATTGTTCAAAGGATGGCCATGATGAAGACCATTGTTGGAAACTTCATACTGAAATGAGACCTAGAAATTTCAGCCATAAGGGGAAACCAAAGACTACTGCAACTACACAACATGATTTAGGTTTTGATTCGGGTGATGAAACAAAGATTACATCCATGGGTTTTCAAGGTAAGGATTCTATTGCAAGTACTAGTTCTTCAAGTAGTAGTAGCCTAAATGTAACTCAACATGAAAAAGAAAGAATATAGCTTTTCCACATAAGGGTTATTTCAAAGCATACCAAGATATATACTCTTTTTCATATTGGATCTCAAGCAAACCTCATATCTGAAGACACTGTCAAGAAACTAAAATTGGAAACTACTCCACATCCTAAACCATACCCTCTAG
>SNQJ01S0132817.1:0-23541 GCA_010110895.2 Picea sitchensis | reverse complement strand
TTCGTTTGATTTAGGGGGGAATTTGTATTTTTTTGTTTTGCCGTCTAAATTTGGTGACATAAATCTTCTTATTTATATGTGTTTTTTTTTTTATCTTCGGTGGGATGAATGGGGGATGTGACCGAATTAAACAACAACAAAAGCAAGTCTCTCCAGAACAACAACTATCTTGTTTCTACGTTCAATAAATCTGTGTCGGCCTGATCTTTCCACCGAAAATGAAAATGATCTCATTCGGGAGATGCAGTGAGCGATCTGGTTTGTCTTCGACCCGTCCTTTCTGTTGTTATTATCGGTTCTACTCCCTCGATTTGGTCAACGAGGGTTTTGGATAAAAATATTGTTCGATTGTGGTTTAGTACTAGTGGGATTCTGACCCAAGTTCGAGTCCCACTAATAAATGGCTGCGTTAGAGCAGAAAAGAGACTTTGTTGATGCATACAGAACGAGTTTACAAAGCGCGTGTCAGGTTTTTGAAAAAAAAATTCTTTGTTGATGTGAATTCTGATATATAAAGGGGATGGTGTTTTAGATTAGGTATACTAGTAGTTGATTTTGTTGAGGTATATAAAGTATAAGATCACTTAAAATGCAAGTCAATTGCCGAAATAGTGAGGGTGCATTGAATAGTGGATGGCACACCATAACAGAGACGATAAGAACCAATACAGTAACTCAAGAATAGTTCTGTAACAATGCATGTCAACGGTCACAACTATCTGGAGCAAAACCGAAAGACTCAACCAATACAAAGCAACAATAGCGATGGACACCAGTCCATGGTCTTCAGTCAGTAGATTCACAGACGAGACCATCAATGAAGAGATGGACACCAGTCGATCGTTGAGGGTTGTTGTTGAGTATTCGACTTTGGCATTTGAAGTAAAAACTAATAAATGATAATATTAATCCAATTTGAGCAATTTTAGATTCAACTCTTCTTCATCTTTGTTTTACTGCAAAGAATTTTTGGTTGTTGTTGAGTATTCAACTTTGGCACATGAAGCGAAATGAGCAATTTATGCCTGTGTTGCATCAAGATTCAGATATGAATGGCAGAAGAAACCAGAGGACGGATGGTGAACGAGGTATGCCATCGTGGGCGAGAAACAGCAGTTCCGACCACCGATTTTGCCCCGCGAAATCTATTGCTAGTATGTATTCTTTCTTAATGATCGTTTTGTCAAATTTTCATATTTGGGTTCATTATCAGATAGCCCAAAATGTCTTTCAGTGTTTTGGTTTCTTGGATGATTGTTTTAAATTAGGCTGTTTAATGGATAGGAAAGGCGGTTTTCTTTTGCCGATGGTTTAATTGATTATGTCTTTGTGTCTGTTTAATGATGACTGGATTGTATTTTAAAAGCTTTGTTGGTTCTTTTGCTTTTTCGCTGGGTCAAAAAACATTATATTAACAGAAGATTAAATTACAGAAAGTAGAAACAAAGACCAGGAGTATAAAGAATTAAAAAAAAAAATTACAAAATTGGCAAACCCCTTTACAGAGACTAGAAGTATAAAAAAAAATTATTAACAAAATTGACAAATAGTTCATGCCGAGAGAAAACTTGTGACTACTTGTAAACAAAAGGGAAACTTATTAACTTATTTCTCTTTGGGAGGCCTGCCTTTGTTCTGGTTCCACCCTTGATTAAATTTTATAGAAGTTAAATGTAATAGCCTAGTTAAATTAAGAACCATGTATTTTATTTTTATTTTTATTAAAGTTTCTATGTTTTGTGTGCAGGTTAAGCGGAGGGGAAATTGAGCTTGGAACGTGGCCCTTAAGGCTCCAGGGTTTCAACTACATATCTGATACCAAGTGTAATGACTGGTTTTAAATTAACATTTAAATATTCTACCAAATGCACAACCATTTCTACCAGATTCATAAAAGAAGAATTATTCCACATTTTCTCAACACTTACGCTAAAATTTATCAATGATTAATGCATAAATTCGGATTGAGTACCTTAACTCTGATGCTAATTTCTGTTGTCAGTTTCCTTCCTGGTGCTACCTGCTACACATTCCAGTCCTGTTGTAAACACAGAAAAATAATTGCCCAAAACCTCTTGTCCACCCCGCCAACTAGGAAAACGACCTAGCTCCAGGATATCTACGGATATCCTGGCCCTCCGAGCCCAAAACTTCTAGAAACTCGGTGCCTGCCTGATCAATAGGTCACAACCAACAAATCCTGTGCCTCAATTTGAGCACACCAATTTCACAACCCCTCTCGGCTCTCTCCCATAGCAAGAAAACAGTCTCCCGTAGAATGCCCCCCTCCAACTCCTTCCTTCCTTCCTTATCCCCCCCTTTCACTGACACTCCAGCTTGCATTAAATTCCTTATCCCTCCATTTAATTACCCTTATCCATTCACATTAATTCCTTTATCTTCTCGGTATCCTTATGTGATCCCTTCTTGTATACGTAACTTGATTTAAATGTTATATTTTATTCTCCTCCCTTTTATTTAATACTTAATTAATTAATGAATTAATTAATATTTAAATGAATCATTAACCATCATGACTAACTCATTAATAATAATCAATTAAAAATGTTATTTTAATACATAATTATAGTTTAGCTAAACCTTTAGGATTACATTACTTAATTAATTATAATTTATAATCAAGGGTCGTTACAGACTATATGATTCTATTATGTCAACAACAAACTCAGTGATATACCCTCCGATGGTACTATCAAACCAGTGATCTACTACTCTGGATACAACGTTGTCGACTCTCTTGACCTTATGGATCAATGCTGGTGTCCAAACCATAGGGGGCCTATATCTGATTTCAAACTGTGTGTCAGCAAACCTAGCCAACCACTCATGTAACTCCTGATGGATTCCTCTAAATAAGATCTTGTGAATGTCGGTGAAGATGTATCTTTGTAGCCAATATTCAGTGCTTATTTTAGGGTTCTTATTCTGGGCTTCAGCAAAGTCCTTCTCTTGATCCTCTACCCACTTCTGAATATCCATATTCGATGGGAACCACCTTGACATTCCCTAAAAAAGATTCATGTCCCAGCAACGAAACCATTTATTAGCATAGGGGCAAACCCAGGGTTCAACTCCAAGAGCATACCAACAAGCCCTAGCTACTGTACCTTTCAGCAGCACCTGCAAAGAAGATGCAGTCTCACCCAAAGAATATATGAAGGGGTTGCAGGATAGAGATGTCTACAACCACTACTCACGAAATCTCATTCCCCACATGCCTGTTCCACCTAGGAGTATACACCTTCACAAGAACAGTCCATCGGTGCTTCACCTCCCTCTTTGGGTCTCGACAATAGGTAGGATCAAGAATTCTCAATGATCAGTAGCTGGTGCTAACTCTCTCTAGGAGAAAACCACTTCCCAACAAACTCTCTCACTTGTAAAGAGTTTCTCACAGGCCTGACAACCTGTCTCTTGTACCACGGGCCTGACAACCCACTTCTTCAACCCATTTCAGCCCAATTCCCTCAAGTTGAGGCTGACAAAAAAAACAACTGGTCAATTCAACTCAGGCAACACAGAAGGAAGCAACCCAAATATAGTTCAGGTATGGACTCAACTCTGCAAGAACGGATAGGCTGGGCTCCTAGGACACATAGGTGACACGACTCAATCCATAGTTTGCCACTAGTTTTTAGGGTGCATGACAAGGAATCCACATAGAGGTCAAACACCAACTCCGTGGTTTAGATAGAGGTTGTATAGGATTCTCAAGATAACATCACAGGCTTCCAGTTTCAGAGTTGCATGAGGTATACAAAGATTAGATGCATCGGCAACACATTTCAGACAACGAACGAACGAGTGGAGGATGAACCCCCATCACAGCTCAATTCTTGGGTTAAATTGCATGTGCATGGGCCAACACATGTTGCATATGAAGCTGCATGCACTCCATCAAGTATGAGTTCCCTTTTTTTTCACACGTTGGAGCTGCATGCGTTGCCTCTCCTAGAACTTAGGATAAAAAAATGTTTGTCACACAGCTTTGGAATGATAATAAATTATTATTCCCAAGGACTTAAGCCCCTAATCTTAGCCCCCTTTTTCCAACCTTTCATCCCCCTTTCCATTACCCACCTTGTGGAATCTTAGTCCCCCATCACTCTTTCTTTGTGGTCAGTCTATAGGCAGCGATGTTTAATCTTTATTAATGTTTTTCATAATTACATATACAAAAACAACCTCCTGGCATTTAACACTTAGGCTCTTCGGCATAATAAAAACATAATCCCACCAACTTATCAATACTCGGATCAACATCCTACAAAACATGATTTAAAATTCATAAACATGATTTACAGCAGGGCTCATCCTTGGGGATATTACAGTAAGACATTTACTTCAGAGCCTAAATCCAGGATAACATCTCCCATGTTAAAATCCACAATGTTGGCATTCAGTATGAATTTTTTTCTTGTCCTTGTTCTTGTATGGAGATGATTGATTGTATTTTTCTCTAACTTCCCTTCTACCTCTGTGTTACATCCTTCTAGCAGTTTGTAATACTTTAATAGATGATGGATCATTCAATAACTTAACACAGGATTGCAAAAAGTTCTTTATGGTACTTGTTGAGGAAAATATATGAAGTGATCTTACTCAAGCATTTTCAGATTCGTCTTGGCTAAATCAAAATAGATGAGAATATCACCCTATGTTTATAGCCATCAAAAGTAAAATCCTAACTCACACGTATTAATTACAGGTGATTGGGCTAGTCTTTTTTATAAATAAAGGCTTGCTGGAAAATTCATTTTAATGTGATTTTCTAAATATAATGGTTGCTTAAATAAATGTAGGGACAGAAGTAAAGACACCAAGATAATAATCAAGACAGATGATACATACATCAATCCTTTATTCCATTCCAATTCACTAAAGATTCATTCTTTTTACAAAATTTCATGCAGAATTGTCGGACCAAAGTCAAACTTAGACATCCCCGATGGAACATACAAAAGGACCTCAGACAGAAAATAAAAAATTGAACTCTAAAAGATGGATCATCTTGCCATAGATTGCTTCTCACTCGACTCTTCACAATAACCGTTGTAAGTCATGAAAACTAATTCATAAACAGACAAGTCTACACAGACTATCAAATATATATCAACACCTCTGAAAAGCAAGTGTCTGAATGATGTAATTCAGCCCTGAATCTTGTTGTCTACAATAAGACCCTTCTATGATAAAAAAAAATTAGTCTTGTGATAAATTAAGGAATGAATGAAAACTGAACTATCTCAACATAAACTCAAATAGAAAGCCTTAGTATGCTTCTCCTTCTATCCTCCTCCTATTCCTCCCTTTCCTTTTGCCTTTAACCAAATTAGAATTGGTTGAAGTAGTTGAACTACCTCATTATTTAAGTTAACTAAAGACTCAACCAACTTTTTAGTTAGGGGAGAATGTAATAATCATAATAAGGGTTATAAATAAATAATAACTAGTAGGTGGGACTCCTTGTGACTCCCTTTAGCTTATTAACAATCATAACATAACTAGTTAATTAAGAAAAACACCCCTCCTTGTGACTCCCATCATCACATTAACATTTGACAATTTAGATAATTGATATTTGATATTATTTTCAAAAAATATATTACTCATATATCAAAAGAAAACATGTTGCCCAAAACTTCTGAAGTCAACTATCATCAACAATAAATAACATAAAAACTCAAAACCATATTTCCCACTCTGAGATGCAATCTTTCCTTGATTGTTGTTGTCACCCTTTGATTTTTTTGAATTTTCCTTTCGTTGTGTTGAGCCTTTAGTTGCATTGAGCCTTTAGGCCTAATCTCATTGATCACATGAGAACAATCATCGCTGAAATGCATTCGGGAAGACATGGATTTATCAGAGCCATTGGAGGGTGAGGAAGGGACAACAATGGCTTTTCCTTTTTCAAGGGCATGGTGGGCCTCAATTTTCAACCTTTTGCTAGCATGAGATGAATGAATTGGTGAGTGGATAGGTGCAACTTGGGAAATTTGTTTAACAGGCAGGGGAGTAGTTAAGGACAAATTGGGCCAGCCACGATGTTGGGAGACTGTCGGGTGGACAATATCTTTCCATCCATCATTTTTGGGAACCTCGGGTTGCAATGAGACATGAGGGGGAACGTGAATACCAAGGTCTTGTGTAACTTGGAAGGGATTCCTTTCAGGCCTAGTTTGGACCATCCCTTTCCCAATCCAATTGAAAAATATGGCCTGAAACAACTGGTCTAACTCTTGCAAGTCAACATCAAAGTGTATGGAGAATCTTGGCCTTCTTGGACCTCTGTTCCAATTACCTCTACCTCGATTGCCTCTTCCATAGCTACCTCGGCGGGAAAAGGTCATTTTTGCATGCATTATTGATTATCAAATAGTCCTTTTAACAACCATACATGACAAAACTTTAAACATATGAAATATATTTTGGCTCAGCAACATATCAAACTCATGCAATCCAATCCGATATACAAATTGTTTAACCGTTGTCGATGAGAAGGGAGTGAACAAAAGGTTCTAGGATATACAAGGGGTTTGTATTGAGAAAAAAATGATAAAAAGAGGGAGTAAATAAACATGGTTACTTCTCAAAGACAAAAATAACCAACTGTAATGCAAACCAAATAAAATATCACTATGATCCAACAAGAAAATGTGACTTCAAACTTCTTTAATACAAAACTCTTCTTGACTGTAGTTAAATTTTAGAACAGGAAGTGAAAAATGAATGTGGGAAGGTGATGGGGTTGTAATGAGCAAAAAAAGAAATAATGATAGGGAAAGAGAGAGGATATTGTTCATAAAATTAATTAAGTAATCCATAAAACCATTATGTAAAAGGAAATAACGCGAACCAAATGACCATTGTGACCCAAAAAACAACTACTATGCACAGTTCAAACAATTATGTCCATTAACTTGCTCACTGCTCATAACCAAATATTTAACACAACGTCATCAAACAAGATAGTATGCATTCCACAAAAACCTGTAGGGGAACTCTGTTTCATCTCACTTATCCATTTAATATTTTAAACAATTCCCAAATGAATACACAATCAATTATTTCCACTCTACTTAGCACCCACTTATCAACCACTGCCCACAAATTATTTCAATCATTAAATAAAGACACAAAAAATGTGCACAATCTCTTCCTCTAATTCATTTAATAATTGAATTGTAATGATATTATGTTGTCATAGATCCTGTACCTATCTCTACTATGAAACATGATATTCATCAATACACATAACAAATAGCCAAATACAACCATTAATATTTTAAATGCAAAGATATTGACTTTCCATTTAACCTCACAAACAACCATCACCATTCAACACACACTATGTTGTGGAATACACGAGCATCTGACAAAAAATAAAGGGGATTTATTTGACTGTATAAGTTCAATCATTCTAAATCTAAACATCCACAGTGTTGGGCTATCAATCCAATACAACAAGGCAGCAAAAGCATGCCCGATCTTATAACATACAACGATCAAAATGCAACAAAACCATGTTTACAAACTTATGACCCTCTCTGATGGCGCAATAAAATAATATCAATAACAAATACAGTGGATGGTTGTGCCATAATTACCACAATTGCAACACTCCATTTGGAAATTAAAAACACACAGTCACAACAATCATCAACTCAACTTAAAATGTTGTAGGAAATCCACACATACCCAAGCATTACACATGAAGCATCGTTGTGCATTAATCAATTGTAAACTAATGTTGGGTTAACAATTAACAATTGAAATGTAAGGGGCCATGACTGTGCATTGAAACCAATTCTCCAATCAACTAATTACTATGCGGATTTTACCAATTAGATTGTCATAATAACTAATGCAGTGACTAAATACCAAAACCAACACCACTATCAACATAATCAACAGAGAAGAACCATAAATTGAACACTGTCAACCATACACCAACAACTCAAAACAACAAATAGTATCCTTGATGAACATAATGGTTTCCTCTATTAAAACTAGGGCTTGAGAAATCAAGGGTTTGCTCTGTGGACCAACACATGGATATAAGGATTTGACTCCCATTATCGGGTGAGAACCTCTAAGACCAGTGGTGTACACACATGGTATACAACAAATAACTTCGTAGACAGGGTGATAATCCTGTGATAGGAGAGATTACTAATAGAGAACCAAGGTTTCATTCTGATCCTGTCACAACCCTTAGAACACATAGGGTATAACCCTTGTGGTTTCCCAATCAACCCGAGAATATTGAGATAGGACAGGGCCAAGAAATAACAGTCACATTAAGAAATCCATTTGGTGAAATATCCATCACGAGCCACTGTGCAACATTAGTAACATGAATGAACTCATATCAAATTGGAGCAAAGAACAGTGACACAAGGTGTTCAAAACCAATAAACCCCATAAAAACAAAAGACTAGGTATGGAATATGAAGGCATGGATACATACAACCACTCTAAACCAAATGAAACCCTCCGACTAAAACCAACAAGGATGATAGAGAGCCTTTATGGCTGCCAACACTCAGAATGACCAATAAATTTGTGACTTCAAACTCTATTACAATGAAAACCACCAACGATTCATTCCAGAAAATTATCACGAATTGACATAGTTGCCCCACTCAAGGAAATCACAAATCCATACATACCAAGCCACTATCTATTTCATAACTAGAGAAAATTCATAGATGGCCAAAAAGACTTGCATGTAACCAAGATCACCTTAAAATGTGAATTGGCTGAGCGGTTCTCCCTCTACTTGAAAGTCAGAGCCTAACCACAACAAACACAGTTGAACAATAGCCCGACTAGGGTGGTGTCCAATGGAAATATTAAGGGTGGTGTGCAGTAAATTCATGTCACCTCCACCCCAAGTTAGTTAATTCCTTAGTACATGCCAGCCACCTTCCCATTAACTCTTTCAATTAAACCATGTATCGAAACCATCACCCACTAATTGCCAATAGCGTGACCCATATCTCATTTATCCACTGCCAACTTATGCAAAAACACATATCAACCCTGTTCCATATAACACAACAAATTACATAACTCTCACTGTATTGCTAGGATTAACAACAACCATTTAAATTTTAATGCATGTAGCACAAGAGCATAATTAGATTTCTTCCTTTTGCATTTTTCTTAGGTTGCTTTTATTTCTTTTCAATTTCTCTTATGTGTTGTTGCTAACATGTTTATTGTGTAGGTGCCACAATAAGAAATCCATGAACATATAGAAACGATAACCATGGATAACATAGTCCATCGTAACATGAAATTAGAGCCTAGAGCAGGAGAAACAATACATAACATGCCTTATCCATCATCCCATTGTCGCAATTAGAACCAACATATAATAGGCCTTATCAATCACCAATAAAACCAAGATTTCATCAACCATGTAAGCAGTGTCGAATAACAGAAAAAAAATCAAATGAGAACCAGATATTGTTTCCCAATCTACAAGGGGGTCCCACCTACTAGTATTATTTATATTGTTAGCTTATAATAATAGGCTTTAGCAATACTTTTCTGGCAAAAAACACTCGTTGTGATTTTAATCATCAACAAACTGGTGAATCCACAGGGAAATTTGTTTTCAACATATTTAGAACTCAAAACTCATGGTTTTGCAGACCAAGAACAATAGGTCAAGAAGATATAACCAAGAAGATCATGCAATAGAGGGAAGTGAGCAGATTAAATGAAAAAAATGACCAGGAATTTGGTAATAACTCATGTTAAGTGTTAAGTATGAGGAGTTTTACCACTATATGCCTAATCATTCAACTGGAATCTTCTCTTTACTTCAAGGAGACAAATTATGGACTTTCTCTTTTAAAATCTCAATGGATGAAGAAAGGGAAAGAAGAAGCAGGAGATAACCAACTCTTTATAAGAAAGTAGTAGATATATATAACAAATTCAAGGGTGCCTTCAGAGGAAACATCATAACAGTTGTGTAATCTTGATTGTTATTGACTAGAAATGCTTTGCAGGAGTGTCACTATGGAAAAATTGATCCAACATCCTACTTTGACCAAATTAACTAAAATATGGTAGGAAACAAAATCTGGACAAAAGTAGAATTGCAAAAATTAAAACAACAACAATAAATGATAGAAATGAAAAGAAACAAGAAATGTTTTAACACAGAAGGCAAAAGTCAAACTATTGTAAAGCAGAAAAGAGAAGCGCAAAATTGAAAGAATAGCTAGGCTACTAGTATACAAAAAATCTAAACATCATTATAACTTTTCATGTCGGTCCCTCGTAATGTTTCAAAGGAGAACCGTTAGTGCTAGAGAAAAACAATTGCTCCTATAAATCCTTTGGAATGTAAGAGTTAGTGTCTAGGATAAAAGCAATTTTGAAAGGACCCAAAAATAACACTTGGAACCCCGAAGTGATCATCATCCCCTTAACTTATATGATTAGACCATCAAGGTAGATATGGTTACTGATAAATTCATCAAGAGTTATGTTTATAGGTCTTTTGAAAGCAGTACTTGCATCATGTAAACCAAAAAACAAGCATTTATAAGTCATGGTACCCCAATTTGTGATAAGAGTGGTTTTGTGAACATCTTCCCTTTTTCCTTTGATTTTACTGTAACCCAAAAAAATTTCAAGCAAGGGACTCATATGTGACCTTACAAACTACTGTAGGAAAAGGATTTCTCATAATAGATTGACTGAAAGTGAGAAAAATAATGCAGGTTCTAATACGATCAACGGTTTTCAATGTAGGAACCCAATTGGAAACCCATTCAGAGTAGACTGGAAAAATAATCCCATCCTTTAAGAAATTTTACAACTCCCCTTGAAAAGTCGCTTTAGATGCAGAGTTAATAAGTCTTTGTTTTTTCCTATCTGGTTTCATGCCTTCCTTGATGTGAATAGCATGTTGTGTAAGAACGAGATCAAAACCACAAAGATCCTCATAAGACCAATAAAACACTTCTTGAAATCCACCAAGTGGTTTGGCAAACCTCATTTCTTCTTTATCATAACATTTGGCACCTATTTTAACATTCTTTGAAGATTCGAGTGCCCCAATATTCAAGGAGATGGTTTCACCCACCTTCCTTCGTAAATCCCCTTCTTTATGTTTTTCTTTATTGCCTACACCACTTGATGAAGACAAACTCTCAAGAGGATTTAAGCCCTTAGGAATCTTGTCATCTTCTATGGATATAATTTCCATGGGTTTAGGAGGTTCATATTGAATGAAAGAACAACAAATCTCATCGTTAGGTAGGGCCTGCCAAGATTCTACCCCATCAGGGATATGTGGATGATATCGAGATTGAAAAGAACAATCATGCCTATGAGGAAAAGGTTGTTGATTAGGAGAAGCTACAAATATAGCCAACTGATCATCAATTGAATTTAACTCCCTCTTAGAATGAGTGATGTTGAAAGATAATAGGTTCGAGATAATTGCCCAAATAGTTTGGGTATATTGTTCCATCAGTTTGTCACTAGGAGAGTAAATTTTATGTACCAAGTTAACAACAAGATTAGAATCTCCAAAACAGGAAAGGTGGCCACAACCGAGATTATAGGCATTTTCAATGCCTAATAATAAATCTAAGAATTCAATGACATGGTTTGCACATGCAAACTCTAACCTATAAGACTGTCACATACCCACTATAACGTAGTAAAATTTTTTGTTTTTCCTCAAGGGATAGAATCCCCGATTATCGATGAGATCTTTTTCACCTTAGCCCTACCAGCTATGCTGCTGGTCTAAGTGACCTGCCTTCATATGGCCACAGTCCTAGGCTCCTATCGGGATTTCGGCATTTTCAATGTCGATGTGCGAATGTCCCCAAGACTCGCGATTCTCCGATTCTCGACGCGCCTTTTTCACGCTAGCCCTCTGGGCTCAGCCCCTGGTCCATGTGACCATCACCTCGTGACCACAACCTTACCCCTTCATCAGGGTTTCGGGGTTTGCGATGCCAAAATGCATGCGCCTACGAGATTCCTGACTCCTCGGGATCTCCTGGCACGCGTCCCAAATAATGGGCGGTTCTGATCTCGTCAGGATATCACACCTCAAGACTTTGTAGCTTTTGTTGCCAAGATCAAGGGCTTCAACCTACGAAACCCCGATACACGATTCTACGTGTAGATCCGACGGTTCTCCTGTGACCTAGATCCAATGGCTACCCTTCTTTCTTGCTCCTCGCGTCTCGTGACTTGGAGAACCAAATGCTTGGACCCTTACCCTGCGAACCTCCGAGTTCACGAGATCCCTAGATCTCTGCCACCTGTCCTCCTCAGATGGATGACTCTGATCCTCTCGTGGCTTCTCCATTCGCGACTTGGAGCATCCAAACTTTGGACTCCTACCTCGCGAACCTCCGAGCTCACAAGATCCCTGGATCTCTGCCACCTGTCCTCCTCGGATGGATGGCTCTGATCCTTTTACCCCTATTCATGAGTCTTAACCCTCCTTATCCACTGTGCNGCTGATAGTTGTCCCCCACTAATCGAGGTATCATGTTTCACGATTTCAAAGTGCACAAACCTCTTGTCACCGGGATCCCCGATTTCCCGATGACCCAAATGCCGATAGACGTCTTCCTTGTCGGGCCTTCCTCGATGGCTCCGATATTTTCCACATGTATCCTCAAATGGACGATCTCGATTCCTCCGGGATTTCGAGACTTTCTATGTCCTGGTTCTTTCGACCTCAGAAATCTCGATTTGCAGACTCTCTTCAAATCTCCGCCACGTATATCACCCTAATGGATGGTTCAGATCTGGTCTCACTACTTAGGGACTTATAGTGTCCTAATTCTCATGACCTCGGGAACTTCTATTTCCCAATGTCGGATATCCCGACTCTCTACGGATTTTTGACACCTGTCTCTTAAAACAAATGACTCATATTTTACTGGGGTTTTCCCTTTGGACTTCCCCGATCTCCTGTCCATGGGAAGGATGATATCCCAACTCTCGATGGAAACCCTCAGACAGTTCCAGTCTGATCCGACGACTGACGGGTAATTGGACCAAGATCTAACGGTCTAGATCCGTCCTCCCTACACACACTCCGGAGACTAAACTCCGAGCATCTTATCCCGATCCAACAACCGACGGGATTTCTGAATGAGATCTAATGGCTCAAATTGTCCCACCTTGTGCATTCTTCCACTACTTCGTGGATGTGGAAAGATCATCGGTTCAAATGTTCTCTTGGATATTGGGGAACCTACTAACCCTATTTCCTCGCTATTCACGGAGATAGGGGGGAAAAGGAGTAAGGGGTATAACACTCCTACTACTTACGCCAATCTGAGGGTCATGAATGACCATGGTTCTTCTGACAGGATTTCATTCGTCATTTTGTTACTTATCCCTATGCTGCTACCTCAAAATATTAAGAGGGTTATTCCTCTTCGTATAGGGTTATTAAGACTTGGGCGTTCAAGTCCTGTTATTTTCTGGGTTCTTGGTGAACCTTTCTAAGAAGGAAATCTCTGGGAAGAGATCTAATCCAGGGCATTCTTGGAAACAGACAAAGGGAAACCAACTCCCGAGGATGGACAAGAATTCTGACTCGGTTCAGCTCATGCATAATCAAACCCCTTAATCAACATAAGTCATCCATGGTTTCCTCTGTTATAAGCATATATCTATTCATTCTTATCAAAGACTGCACAAACATTCTAACACTGAAATCATTCACAATTTAACAGTCCTATGAGCATGTATATACATATATCATTCTATGAATTTCAAGAGGCAATATATATAAAACACTTATCAAAAATGACCCCCGAAGTATGGGCAACTGCTGAGAGGGGTGCTCGTTTCCACCCAACCATAGGCTCAACGACTCCCAACGGATTTACCACTAGCCACCCCCGAGCTGAGACCACGATGCTCTGAGACTGCGTCTCTCTGTCTGCCAGTGACCAGGAGTGAAGGTTGCAATCCCTTCCTCTCTGCTATCACTCACTCTGCATAAAAACTGCTAGATTTCCCCTCACGTCTACCCTTTCAATCATCTCTGCCATACGCCTTATCCTCTCGCGAGGTTGCATGTGGCATGATTACCCTCGCGTTGATCAGGTCTGATGGCTCTACGGATGGGCGGTTCACCATCCCATCCCTCATCAAGCCATCAACCTACCAGCCCGCGAGGCATTGAATTTCAGTGCCAGCGAGCTGCTTTTGGTTCTCCGGGCCAGTGGAGTCCAAATACGGTATTTAATTCTCGGTGGAAGTTAACCCCACCTTTTCAGGTGCCTTCCACCGCCATCGTGGTCTCTTTTCTACACATCCCCTCATCAACAGTCCTGCAATAAATTCAGAATGTTATTCACATTCATTGAACTCTTCCTCAAGGTCCATTTACATCACATATTCACATGTATGAGTTTTCCATAGTTCTTGGCCAGTCCAGTTATATTTACAAGTTGGGGGAAACAGGGTGTTACAAAGACAAATTATGAATTTTCCCTATAGGGGAAACCAGGATAATGTCAACCCCATTACCTTCATCAAATCGCGAACCATCAAAGTACATGTGCCACATTTCATCATCTAAATCAATTTGTTCCAAAGGAATATTATCCTCCTCAACAAAGATGGAATATACTCCTAGATATTCCTCGATATAGTTTACACTAGGTTGTGGAAAACTCTCTATGTAGGGTGAAATCCTTCCTTCTCTAAGGACTATAATGTTCTTACCATTCCAAGGAACAGACAAATTTGTCCCATCAAGTGAGAGGTATCCACCTATTAAGACTTGTCAATCTCTTCCCAATATAATTGAGTAAATGCTTACAAGCATATCAATTACCTAAATATTAAGGGTTGCCCTTATTTCAGGGTGTGCGCACGAAACTAAGGTTACATATTTAATCTCGCCTATGGTCATTTGTTGTAGGATATTATAGGAGATCATGATTCTGGCATTTCCATTTGTATAAGACAATACTATCTCTTCTATAATAATCTTCGACATCACACTTGGGCCCAAACCTCCATCAATGAGGAAATAATGGGAGATCTTATCCATAATCTTTAAAGAAATATAAAAAGGGGGATTTTTTACAGGGTATCTAAATTTATGTACACCTACTTTATTTACATATGAATCCTCTTTGTTTACCTCTTTAGAAATATTGTCTATGACGGAAGCTTTTCCTTCCATGAATTGTTTTAGATGCCATTGTTGTTCAGGGACGAAAACCATGTCTATAAGGGTTGCATCTACTTTGATTTTGGCCAACTTATTTAAGATATTGTACTTGGAAGAGGGGAGAAGGGAAGTAATTACTTGACTCTCAGGAACCTTAGGAACTTGAACAGTAGCAGCGGGTGAGGATGAGCTCAGTCTAGAATAAATTTGCGGAGGATCAAATTTTCCCTTGGGAGCATAGGCTTTGTTCCTAGTATTGATGATCATGACATCTTCTAGCTCTGAAAAATCTAAGACAACAATAGTAGCTTCTGGTATTTTACCAAAGATATTATCTCTGGCACTCTTCCTTACCTCACATGTGGATTCCTCGCAGAAGTTACACCAACTTTGAGGAAAGATATATTTGGTCTTAAAATTATTCTCAATTGGAACTCTAAAGGGGGGTGCAGAAGAGGATGATGCTCCAGAGGTGAGACAATCCCTTTTCGCTCGAATGTTATCATACAATTGTTCATATCTTGTACTAGTTGTAAGAGGGTGGACATGTCTGTCTGTCTAACTGATTCTTCCTGGGAAAGATCTGTTCTTTCAAGATGCTTTTCATACTCTGAAAAAGTATGCAAAGTAGAACTGATATTATAAATGGATTTTTCTTCAAGCCTATGATGGTATGGGGAAGGTAATGCATTGTAGTAATGCATTAAAGCGGCTTGGTTCTGAGGGTTCAAACTTTGAAAAAGTATGTAGAGAGGAACCAAGATTATAAATGGATTTTTCCTCAAGTCTATGATGGTATGGGGAAGGTAATGCATTGTAGTAATTCATGAAAGCAACTTGGTTCTGAGGGTGAATGAGTTCATGGATTTGATTATATAACTTGGTGAAACACAAGTTGAAAGACTTGATAGTCTCACCATCCTTATAGGTGATGTTATTGTATTCCCTTAACTTCTTGGATGGGCTTTTATATTTCCCATCAGTGGATCGGAACCAATAGATTAATTCCTCCTAGGTAGACAAAATCTTATGAGGAAGGCCAAAGAAATCATCTGCAACCTTTCCTTCCAATGAATTGATGAATAAGTGCATTCAAGTATCATTGACATTGGCTCCTATGTTATGACAAGCATTAGAAAATGCCACCAGGTGTTCTTTTGTAATGACTATGTTATTTCCTGAAAACCTAGGAAGATCCTCTTTAAACTTAGGAAGTGTATGAGTAGAAGGTGTTAGGTTAAGAGGACATGACACATGCCACAGTGTGGTTGTGGCATCTTCTTCAAACTGAAAAAGCCCGTAATTTTTAATGAATTTGGTGGGGTTTGTGGTATATTGGACATGGATATGGTGGCTATATAAGCTACCAATCACTGACGAAGATGAATACTGAGAATATGAAGTGCTTCCAGTGCAACCAGAGCCCCCACTAGATTCCTCTTGTGGATGATAGATGAGGGAAAAAAGGAAGAACTGGATGAATCAGACAAATTTCTCATTAGAGCACTTTGTTGGGAAGATAACACAATGTTCCTTCATCCTATTTCAGAAATAGGATTGATTTTAGGTGATAAGCCTCTTCTTCTTCTAAAAGCACGAGAGTCTAGGGACATGAAAGAAATGCCAAGGATGAAGAAAAAATAAGGTTACTATTGATTTCTAGGCTGTCTACGACTAGCTTCCCAACTTTCTTGGGAAATAATATCTCGTTCAATTGCTACCCAAGAATGATTAAGCTCGGCACGGGTATTGGCGGTGTCTAAAATTGTGTTAAACAAATTCAAAGCAATGTTGGTCTGATCTTGAAGACCGGGCTCAATATTGGGCTTCCTTGTAACATGTACAATCATTAAGAAATAAAAGATTCAAAGAATCAATATCAGAAAAATAGATATATCTATGAAAATCGAGTATGAAAATTAACCAAAGAGATATTGAAGATCTCCCCAATATGGTTGTCAAATCAATGTTGAGGAAAAGATATGAAGTGATCTTTCTCAATAATTTTCAGATTCTTCTTGGCTAAAGAAAAATAGGCGAGAATATCACCCTATGTTTATAGCCATCAAAAATAAAATCTTAACTCACACGTATTAATTACAAGTGCTTAGGCTAGTCTTTTTTATAAATAAAAGCTTGCTGGAAAATTCATTTTAAATTGATTTTCTAAATATAATGGTTGCTGAAATAAATGTAGGGACAAAATTAAAGACACCAAGATGATAATAAAGACAGATGAGACATAAAGAAATCCTATATTCCATTCCAATTCACCAAAGAGTCAATCTTTTTACAAAATTTCATGCACAAATTTTGGACCAAAGTCCAACTTAGACATTCCCGATGGACCATACAAAAGGACCTCTGACAAAAAATAAAAAACTGAACTCTAAAATTTGGGATCATCTTGCCACAAATTGCTTCCCACTCAACTCTGCATAATAGCCTTTTTCAGTCATGAAAACTAATTCACAAACAGACAAGTTGTTGGAGGCAGGCCGAGGTGGAAAAATAAGGCGATTTTGGGAAAGAAAGCATGCACGAGGAAAGCGACAACTGAAAGGAAGAATAGAACGCGTACATGTGAGGAAGACCTAACCACGGTAGGTTTAGGGTTTTGTTAATGTATTGTAATGTCTTAAGAGCCAAAAATGTATAAATATCGATACTTAGGTATCATAGTGGGGGTTAGAGGTTTTATGTTCTGACTATTGTTGTTATTGTAGAAAGAGTCTCCTTAGTAATGCATGAGTTGATGCGATATGAGACATTTTGTTGTATGATATATTTTTTATAAGTTGTCGATCTAGAGGAGATGAGAGAGGGTAGATATTGAGGGTTATATCACAAGCTGGTAAGCCTGGTACGATATAGTCTGCCTCATACCGATCTTACCCGACTGAGAAGAGTTGTAAGCGCGCGACACTGTAGATGTGGAAATACTATAATAAAAGAGCTAAGAGACAAATCTTTATGTACATATCCCAGGAGGGGGTGGACCATGGTAACATTTGTGTTATGTGATGAATGCATGCATATATTTATTGTCTTCAACTGTTATTATTATGTTGAATGAATGATTTGTTATATTTCCTGCTTAATTCGTCTATAACAGTATACTTTGTTTACAAGTTATGATAAATGTTTCAATATATAGCTCTCTTATATTACACTCAATCCTAGGTTGTAAACACTTGAGTCTTACAACCACCCATTAAAGCTATCTTGGGTGAGACTGCGCAACACATCCTGTTCATTTTGTTGCCTTTTGGTTTACCAAGAGGGTCGATAGTTTTAGAGGCTTTGTTGGAAACCCGACAGACATGAGCCCTAGGTCAATAAACGCAGACAGAATAGAATAATAGTAACCAACAAATGGTTTCATTGTCGTTGATAGGAACAAGAGAGGGTTGAGTAGATGAGATAAGTCGAATATTTGTCGGAGGCGGATCAAGAAAAGGTTAGGGTAGAGAGAAATGAGCCATTATAAAGGAATGTTGAGACCATGGAATCCCACAAAAGAAGATATCAAAACTTGGCTAAGAACTAAGGAGCTAGAGTTTGCACAGAAAGACAATAGAAACCCTAGACTAACACCTCCCAAATATCTTGAGAAATATGTGTTTACTGATTTACACGAAGTCTTTTTATGTGCTTTTCCACATATATTGCAGGAGTGGATACTAAGGTTGAAGGATAACCACGCAACGAACCAGATTCGACAGCTAGAGTGGACCCCAGTACAGATTGAGCAACTTCAGTAGGTGAACAACAAGTTCACTCGTGTAGTAGATTTTTGGCTTGACAGTATTGTGGTAGGTTTTATAACAGAGTTTGTGATCGACACAGAGAAGTTGTACAACGCAGAGGAGCAAGAGTTTCTACGAGGACCTCGAGGAAGGTACATTCGATCACTGTATACTTCTATTAATATATTGTTGTATAACAACGAAGTACTGACAATGAAGTGAGACAACTAAAATTCCCTGCGTGCATGGGGGAGGGGGAAGCACCGACAAAAAGAGGAGAAATGGAAGGAGGAAAGGATAAGGGAAAGAAGGAGGAACCCTTGGACCTGATCCTAATGGAAGACGACCAGATCAAGTAGATCATGGAGACAACTAGAAAGATGTGTAGTAGAGTACCCTACCAATACAAGGTGAATACCAAGAAGAGAGTTGTAACTGTGAGGGAAGGATTGGTGAGTGATGAGGAAGAGGTAGAGGATCTTCGGGATGTGGAGAAGATTGAGGAAATCCTGTGCACAACATATGAGAGGAAGACGAGAAGTCCAAGAATGGGAAGAGAAGGAAGCAATCCTATCCATAGTAATGTCAGTGTGGAACCCATAAACCCATGTGCAACTAATACACCAAAGAGAACACCATCGTTTAGACAATCAAACTTTAGAAGCAGTCAAACAGCAAGAAGTACATCTACACAAGGGAAAACAACTGGAGGAGCCAGTTCAAGTAGTACTAGTCAAGTATCTACACCATGCAGAGGTAGTAGCTCAACATTCAGAATGGCAGGACACGATCCCACCATCAGGTTACTAGAATTTTGAGGAGCATCAACAGAAGACCCTGAGAAACACTTTTTCATTTGTACAAAGATCTGTGAATCAAAACATATCACTGATGAAGATACAAAACTTACACAGATATCGATTACGCTAAGAGACTGCACACAAGAATGGTACATGATTTTAGATGCAAACAGTGCTCCGGGGACGACAAGAACACTGAAATACATTAAGAAGCGTTGGGCCTGAGATATGATCAATTTTATGACAATTATTAGACACTTTTTCCGAATGTACATATGTGTTTTTCATGTTTTGGAGAAGCGTTTTGAATAATTTTGTGCTAAAATGGTATGATCTACACCAGGTATGTATGATTCATGTTTAATGTTCATATTGAGTATAATTTATCATGTTTTTATGTTTCCAAGGATCTAATTCACGTTTTTTTGTGTTACAGGGAAAAACTACATCACATTTCTGCTTCCGGAACTCAGCCTGGCACTCCTTCCAGTGCTTGATCGGGTACCCGGTCCAACACTTCGTCCAACACTGCGTCTTGCACAAAAATGGTGGGCGATTTGGTTGTTATGGTATTGGCAGCCATTTGTGGGTGAATCAAGAACATGTGTTTTTCTCGTGCTTTCCCCCTCTAGCTACTGAACCCTTGACAACTCATTTTAAGTTGTTAAGCAGGGCAATTATTGGCTCACTCTATTTCGGCAGTTAGCGCACCATTAATGTAATTTGACGATTTTAGAAGTGGTTTGACCCTCCTGTGGTCGACCACTTGGTCTATAAATATTATAAATACCACCGTGGTGGTCAGATAGAAGTTAAGCAGTAGAAGAACCAATGTATTGGAGATAAACATAATTTTACTTTGTTTTGCCATTTTTCAATGCCAGATTATATAGAAACTGCGTTTTTTAGTTTTAATGGTGAAATCAATTTGCTGAGTTTGTGGTGTGCCTTTAGGAAGTGAGAACAAGTTGTTGGGGGGCCCACCAGTAGTCTGGTAACTATTCTTTAAGTTGTTCATGTATTTTATAGCTTAGATGCCTCTTTTTATTTCATGTACATGCATTGTTATTTTGTTAATTAATTTGTTGTTGTAGTTTAATCATTTTAAATCTTTTTTGCAGCTTAGTATGAAGGCTTGTATTAGTATGAATTGATCTTGTAGTTAGGAATGAATTTGCAAATTCATAGACTAACCCCATGTGTAATTAGATATTAGACTGTGTTTTATTTTATGCTTTTAGAATTAAGTTTAAAACAAAGTTTGAAATAGGATAGAATAGAGTTTTATTTCATGACTTATTTAACAAACATTTGATGGATGGATAGGATTAGTTTCAATTTTTAATTATAGATTGCTTATTCCATTGTTATGTAGATTATGCTTAACTAGTTGTTAGTTAATGTATTCATTAGTTTACTTTTTATATGTCATGCTTTAATTTTTGTTTTAACCATTTTCTTTATTACATTTTGAATTGTTAAGATAGATATAGCATAATTTTATTTAATGTAATTTATTTTGTAGAATTAGATTGCAATTATATTTCTTAGCTAATGATTGAGTTTGCTTATGAAATTTTCTTACATAGCATAGAAGTAAAATTATAATCTCGTTATATTGTTGATGGTTAATAATTCCATGAATATGCAAGGTAATTAACATTGTTTGTGTAATGGCTAAATTCTCATTTAATTGTTTAATCCATACCTTTCATTTTTCTATCGAGATTGTTGGCATAGGGGAAGACCCAGGGTTTATCTCCAAGAGCGTACCGACAAGCCCTAACTACTGGCCCTTTTGGAAACACCTGCAAAGCGGATGTAGTCTCACCTGAAGCATTTATGAGGGGGTTGCAGGACAAAGATGTCTACAACCAAAGGAAATGTCAAGTGGATCTCACACAAGAACAACACAATGTTCATATATCACTTATCATCTTAGATCTATTCTGCACACATACTTATCATATCTAAAGAAGTAATGTAATCACAGTATATCAATGAAAAAGATAAAATACCAGTCACACACAACACAATATGTATGTGGTTCACCCTCTCTCTTGGGCTACATCCACAAAATTGTACTATAATATATTAAGGTAAAGCATACAGTTCTTGTTCGTGCTCTTGGATATCAGATATCTTCTCTTATCCTCTCTTCCTCTCCCATACCTACACACCCAGCTGTAGGGTTGATCTTCGCACCCAGATGAAGATCATACAATACCAGAAGGCTCTCACTCTCAACACTTCTCTCTCTCATTACAATGCTTACTCACTTTTACAATACAACTAGATCAACAATAATATCATACCAACCCAAAGTACCAACCCGACCCAGGTCCTTTAGACCTTTATTTATACATTACAATATCTCACCGACATCCTTAGGTCGAAACCTAGGTGTCAAAACCCTAGATAGTAAAACCCTAGGTGTCTAGAACCCTAGGTTAACTTGACCCATATTTTCAGGGCTTCACTAGCCTGTATTTCCTTCCTTCTTGCATGGTTCTCCAAAGCATCCATCGATGGATTTTTCCATTTGTTGAGTTTTCCAAGATCCTTCTTCCATTCTTATATTTCATCCCCGATCTCCTCGTCCAATGACTTTCTTTCTCGGGCTTCACTCCATCCTTTTTTCTCTTTGGTTCATTTCGACCCAATAACAGTCACTGTGTCTTCCGCAAAGTTCACATTTTCATTTTCTTCCTTGATTCTTCGCATACTTCCATAACCAAGGGACAACAAGCCCCCAACACTCACCTGTGACTCATCACGAGGCACTTCAGATTTGATCTTCCTATTTTACTTCGATTCCTAACTGCGCAGTGAAACCTCTATGTTCTGCTTGATGCCTCCTCTTTTTCCCTTGTGTAGACTGTCTTTTCTGTGTCTGGTATCCAATTTCAACTGCACCTAGTACCTAGACCCTTTTCTTCATGCCTTCACTAAGAGTTGTGAGGCATCAGACTATCCTAGTAGAACTTCAGCCGACTCCCATTCACCAAACCTTCCTTCCATTCTTCATTCAACGTTTTCAGTTGCGCATCTCCTCCTTCTGTAACATATTCAATCTCATATGGCCCTAGCCAATGCGTTATGAACTTCCTAGGATGTTTTATGAACTTGTTGTCATATACCAGTACTATATCACCTTTTTTGAATGCCTTCTTCTTGATGTGCCTATCATGATAGGCCTTCTCTCTTTCCTTCCGAACTCGTTGATGGAATCCTGCAATGAATCTGTCTTCTTCCAATTCATCCAACTGTGCAAGCCTCTCTTGGATAGCATGAGGGTCATCCATATCTGTAAAGGAAACAATTCTTAGGCTTGGTACGAGATATTCCATTGGAACAACAACTTCAAGACCATATACCAGCTTGATGGGGGTCTTCATTGTTAGTTTTTTGCAAGTGGTTCTATAGGCCCATAATACTGTTGGTACTCTCAAATCCCAATCATCCTTGTTCACACTGCAAATCATCATGAGCGTTGAAAGATACCAGATATATAAAATATGCAGAAACATAAATGAAATGCTAGAAATGACAGAATAACAGTAAAATATCCAGCATAATATTCACAATACACAGAAATGATATATGAAATAGCAACAGAAATAACACTCTGAATCAGATAGCAATGTTCACAGGCCTCTTCGAGGGGGCAACCTCCAGTCGAGCAATGCTCTGTTACAATAATATCCAAGCTAGGGTTTTTCATACCCTCGACCCTTATTTATACTAACTATGTCTATTAAGAGAAGCATCT